>MNCI01002137.1:90401-137959 GCA_015680685.1 Gnetum montanum | reverse complement strand
AACAGAACCTCTTTATTTATAGAGTGGATGAGTGGATGTAGTGGGCTCACTGTTTCAAATAATTGATCACTCATGACTTAATAACATAAAACACATCTCAACCAATGATCCACATGAGTGTTTTATTCATAGACGAGATTACTTACAGAAAGAGTAAAAAAGACAAACACATAAAAAGATAAAAGAAAAAGTTGAAAAATGAAAAACTGGAAAACAAAAAGTTGTAAAATTAAAGAAAATTAAAATTATTTATTAATCCTGCTTGTTATTGAAATGGGGGATACCCCTCATAACTAAACGATTGAGTATGGCTAGGATTAATAAATGAAAAATGAGGATCCTTGCATATTGGAAATATTGAAGCTGGTCCATATGTATCACCTTGGATTTCACACACTTTGTAATAAACACAGTGGGGCACTTCATACGATGTAGTTTTCGGATAACGCGTTGACCCACTATGATGTTTAGAATCATTAGATGGTATGCAAGGATTAGGATGATGCCTCCCATGGTTGTGTTCATTGGGCCTTATGGTTGTTGGAGTGTTAGTTGGTGGCCCTGATGAAGTTACATGAGGCGTTGGGTTCGAAGGTAAGGGTGCACCACATTGTTGGACTTGTGCTGGGTTGGAAGATGCAGTGGCCTCAAAGTTATGTTGTCCCTTCCTACGGCCGTGTTTAAAGAAAGGACACCTTTAATGTTGCTGAGGCTCTTCACTACTGTTAGTAGCAGCAGCACAAGTGTTGTTCGTGGGTTGCGGTGGCGCAAACACCTTAGGAATAGTTGGTGGAATTGTGGAAGGAGGGAAAGGATAAGAATGTTGAAAGTTAGGAGGGATGTAAGGTGCACAAGGTGGTGGTTGTGTTGGAGGTATGGGTTGATAGTATTGTGGAGAATGGTGTTGTGATGAGATAAAGTGTGGTGGCCCAGTTGAAGAAACAGGGTGTTGAACATGATAAGCGTTTGGATTCAGATAATATGAAGGGTGCCTCCAGTCTAAGGGTGGACTCCCCCATGACTGGGATTATTGCCACTATGGTCTAACATAGTATCTCTGTACGAACTCTAGGTGTAACGTGTTCCCCCAATGCTCATGTAGATGTAACAATATGGGGCATTGGCCCTTGGGGTGATCGTACAGGCATATGTTGCATTCATATGTAGGGTTGGCAGTTGAGCACTTAGTCCCTTCATTTCTTCTTTTCGAATGTCTATGATTTCGCCCTACTTCTTGGGTTGTTAAAACTCTATCTCCAATGATGTTGATATATTCTCCACACTTTTGATTCATCCATTCCAACATCTTATTGATCTTTGCCTCGACTTCTTCAAACAATTGTTGTATTGACAAAGATGCTGTTTCCACCTTGAGATTTGTTGATCTCTCCTTGTTATGATCATGGACCTTTGTTGAGTTAATATTGTGATTTTGGTCCCGTTGATGTTTTTCAACACTCTCCCATGTAGCTAATTCTCCTTCTTCTTTTGCTACCCGCTTAATAAGCTCTTGGATTTGATGGGTTCGTAGGTTGTATAGTTGACCTCGGGCATACGTTCCTAAGGTCTCTCTTGTTTCATTACGTAGACCATCAATGATATGGTACATTAGCCTTTCCTCGGAAAACCCATGGCCTGGACAATTGTTTATCAGTGAATAATATCTTTCTAAGGCCATGTCCAAGGGTTCATGTTTTTCTTGTTTCCATCCTTGGATTTGTTTCCTCAAGGCTGACACTCTTGCGTAGGTTTGATATTTTTCATTAAAAACTTCTACCATTGTTGACCAGCGTCGTATTGAATTTGGTTTCAACCATCTATACCATACTTTAGCTTGATCAACGAGTGTCATAGGAAAGAGCTTCAGTTTTTGTCAACTGTTATCAATGTTATTCCATGTGTAGGCATCGTAGAAGGCTAGTAAATGTTGATGCGGATCTAAGTCATAGCCTCCTGAAAATGTAGGAAAGTTGTTTAAATCAAGCCTGGGTAGTCGACTCTCTTTACGATGCCTACGTGAGATTCGAACAACCTCTTGTATTTGCGTTATGCTTGTAGTGGCCAGTGGGGGTTCATCGTCATCGGGTAAGTTATGTCTTTGTGCATTGTGATGACATTGTTTTTGTTCATTCTTATAGGAAACTCCCACTTCAGGTTGTATACTCCAATCTTCATCGTCATATAGCTCATTGGTTCTCCAATGAACTTCCTCACTAGGTGTGGCGTTATTATCATCTTGTAGGAGAGACATGTTGTGTGTGAACTTATGTGACTTTTTATAATTTCTTCTTTTCTAAGAGATATATCATTAAGTTCTTTACAGCGACCTTGTATGATTTAACTAATCTAGATAACTAGCACCATCCTCGGCAACGGTGCCAATGATGAGTGGCGAGGTACCCCTACACTCAACCATACAAAACGAGCGTCGCACACACGATCTGGTTAAACTCTGCAGATGGACTAGTTGTGGCATCTAGATAGTTAGTCTTAGGTCGCAGTTCGCTGTCTTCCCATCTAGACTAGTTTTTCATATGTCACGTATGGTTTAGTCTAGATGAGGTGTATGATGTGTTCTAATTCTAACGCTACTCCTGATGATAGTGGAAAATAATATTAACTAAGCTAAGCTATGAGGGAAAGGGTAAGAAATCTAATCTAGCCTAAGTGTGGTGAGCAACCGATTCCTTGATCAACCATACACATCTTGGACTTCGTGCATGACTGCCACTGGGACTACCAAGCATAGGCCTAGGTACGCCACTGGGATTACCAAGCGTAGACCCAAAATACGCCACTGGGTTACCAAGCGTAGATCCCCCTAGCTACACCACTGGGCTACCAAGCAGTCACACTTAAATGCTTGTAATCAAGTCGTACTCATTCCGCTTCTAGAAGTTTAAGGGTGAGAAAATAATCGCGATGAGCAATCGATTCCTTAACTAGCCGTACACACCCGTAGATGCTCGTAGCTAAGTTGTACTCACACCGCGCTATGAAAGCAATAAATAACATTAAATAAATAACAATAAAATAAACTAAGTGAATGCTACAATGATGAAGTAATCTCGATCTTTATTGCCAATCATGTGCATGTCCAAGTACTGCACACTCGAATACAGACACTGTACAATTACATTCACCTCACTGCGGGCAGACACGGGAAAAATTCTAACTCTGGAGGGATCAAACTGCTAGAGTTTCGCTACACTAAAACTGGGATCCCCCAAACAAGGGAGAGCCGCCTCTTATTTATAGACATGGATGTGGACTGCGATATCGCGTACGCGATATCGTAGGGAAGGACACGATATCGCGTACGCGATATCGCATACACGATATCGCGGGGGATGCGATATCGCGTACGCGATATCGCGGCCGACGCAAACCGCGTCTCATCAGTAACTCTATCTTTGAATGAAGTGCATAAGGCATTCAACAAACAACAACATGACTTGAGAATATGGAAAGTAAAATTTCAATTGGGAGATAAAGTTCTTTATTGGAATCCCACACATGTACCTTGGAAAATCAAACTCCAAACATTATGGAAAGGACCTTATATAATTGATGAAACCTTTCCTTATGGGACTATGATCATATACAAACTTGAGAGCCCAAATAAAATTTTTTTGGTCAACATCTAACATTTAAAGCTTTTCCATGAGCCCAAGTGAGCTAGTGCAACAAATACCTCAACGGATGCACAACCACATTCAATTTTTTAGATCTCCTTCTTCCAACTCAATCGCCATTCGTGCTAATCATCCGTATGGCTCCTTAGTTTTCTATTTTTTGTTTTCCACATCTTTGATTTTGCAATTTATTTATTTTAGAACTTTTTGATTTTCATAATTTTTTCTATTTTTACACTATTTTTTGTTTTACACCATCATTAGTATGTTTGAATTTTTATTGGATATTTTACACTTTCTCATATATTTTACTTTGCTTTGTTTGAGTGTGATTTTCAATTTTTTGCTAATAAAAGTGCTTTATTGCCAATAGGACATAGTGGTTCTGTAGCTATTACTAATGGTGGTTTGTGCTTTATGTTTTGTTTGCTAATGTCTAGTTTTTATTTTTGAATTTTTGTACCGATGACTTAGTCATGGTTTCTTTTTCATGAAATAGGAAGTGAGTCCATGACATTCACCCATCCACAAACTCTATGGTTTTCTTTAATTTGGAAGTGTAAGGTTCCTTTCATTAAATAAACCTTTAATAAATTTGTGACCTTGGTAGTTTCTAGAATTGGTAAGGATTCAAAGGTTTGAATAGGATGTGACTTCAAGGGGACTTAATACTCTTTGTACCCTTCTACTTACTTGAGTGCTTGGGTGTTTTCATGAGCTAATCACCATTCTATATCACCAAATCTAGAAAGTAAAATAACATATTTGCATGGTGTGGTTCACATCCAAAAAAAAAAACAAACAAGATGGAAACTCAAAGCATGGTGTGGTTTCCTTAGAGGCATAAATGGGCTACAAGCATTGGTTATGGGACTAAAAAGACATGTTATTCATGCCTGAAGGTCCTCTCTAACTAAGGCCTTCTCTCACTTCTTACTTCTCTTTATGAAATTGTGGTTGTTTTGTGGGAGTACTCTTGTGTCTTAAGGGGGTGGATCAATGTTAGAGTGGTGATGTGAAGTCACTGAAAGAGGTTGATTTTGGTCTGGACTAAGGATGGATCTTCTCAAGTTATTTTAAACATAAACTCCATAAGGGACTTATCATGACCTCAATTTGGAATTCCATTCCACCTTCTCCATCATCCATCTTTGCTGACTGTAACTCACCTCACTATCGGTGTCCATGTTCTTGGTTTCATGTCTTGGTTTGATGTACTTGAATTCTTAGGTAGAATCTTTCAAGTTTTGGTTCTTAACTTCTATTAATCATTAGTCACCTATGGGGCCCATTGACCCCTTAGGTTGAGGTTATGCAAGGGCAAAAGGACATGTGTTTGCTATGGGGAGGATCCACTTGCATATCCCTTGGTTGGGTTCATTAAGCACCTCATTCTTAGGCATTATTGCAACAAGAATCTTTCGTACACCCATATTCCACATCAGCCCATGTGCTCCTTTACATATTTTATTTATTAAATACATTCTCCATCAAAATTTTCAATTTTTGAGCTTTCAAAAGACCCTCTTCAATGATTTATCATATTCTTGGATTTTCTGGAATTCCATGAACCCCAATTTAATTGAAAAATTCCTTATCTTTCTTAAGATATTCAAATTTCAAAATTTTTTCCAATGGGCCCTATATGTGGGGCCTTGTCAATGGAGTGGACCCATATACGAGGCTCCATATATGAGGCCCCATTGATGTAAGGGAAAAATAGTATAAATAGGCATGATCCCACTTGGAAAATTTTACATTTTCTCATAAATGCCAAAGGAGGTTTTCAATTTTTTAGATCTTAGAACCTTTTAGAGCCCATAACTCACAATCCATTTATCCAAATCACTCCATTCTTCAACCTTACAACTCCTGGAGGTAAGCTCTTCATCATGGGGGCCACAAATGTATCATTTTTGATAGAAAATTTTTCGCAATTTTTTCTAACTCCCACAAAGGTTTAATTGAAAAATCAACTATTAAATACTAAATTACAAGAGTTAAACCTTTTCAACAATATTTAGTGATAATTATAATAAATAATTAATAAAATAATAATAAAATAATCAATCTACCATGGTCCAACCTTAGCCAAGCGTAAATAACTAACTAATGGGAAAGGTATTCAAAACTTTTAAAGTTACAAATTACATCTACTAATGCATGGATGTGTTATGACCACAGATGGCACCAAAAGGAAAGCACACTCAGGAAGCAGGACCATCCCAATAAATAGAGAAACAACCTAGAACATGAAGAGGCCAAAAATAGCCCCAAGAAGAACCACAACCCATGCTATAGGTCCTCTCAGGGAAGAGGTAGAAGTGGAATCTATCAAATAGATTCAAAAATTAGAAGCAGCAACAACAGAACACTCCCTTTGGGATGATACACTAGTGCAACCAAAAAATCTTGAGGTGACATTAATAGAGGCTTGCCTAAATCAGATTAAATCAAGGAAGGTCCAAAAATTAGTGGTCCAGGAGTTAAATTTTGGCCTTTTAAACTAAGAGAAGTATAGGACTAGCTAAAGACCTCTCCCATGTGGCCAATCATCACTTCCACCAGGGAGTGGTACATGGGAGAGACATTCCTATTCTAGAATAATAGGCAGCCTAGAGTAATGGTGAAAATCAAGGAGATCTCAGTGTCTTACTTGGTGCAAGCCATTACTATAGTGCTTGGGTTGCCTAAAATAGGGGCAAATCTTATGGAAATTCTGATAGAGGGGGATCTGAGCATAAAGAAAGAATGGGTGCAATAGTGCTATGGTGTTGATCGCAAGAAGTTTGGTGCACTCACACCAGTAGACAAGATCCATTACAAGATTATGACCTTCCACCTTAATCCCATGGTGAGGCTAAGAAAAATCACTATCTTCTCTACCTAAGCATGGATTACTTTGAGTGGGAGATTCCTGGTCAACCTTCTACAGCTGATCTATTTAGAGATAGAGAAGTGACTTAAAGAAAATGAACGTAGAAGGAAGGTACTCCTATTTCCATGCCTCATTAGGAAACTTTGTTGAAAGGGAGGAATAGTTCGTTACATCAATGATACTGTAAGAACTATTCTGTTCACCAACTGCATGGAAATGATGAAGGACAAGATGCCTACAACCACAATTCAAGAAGAGGAGTAGTGACCACCACCTCCACTTGCCACTCAAATAATGGTGCTAGACATTGCTGCAACAATCCAATGGTTACGAGAATATAGAGAATGGATCTTGAGTGAACAAGAGCAAAAAGTAGGCATGAGTGGTGGGGACCCATCCATCTACAAACCAGTAATGAGTCAACTCAACGAGGTGGCTTGAATAATTAGTTTGATGAATGAGGGTGGACCTATTTTCTCAGCCCAAAGAACATAGTTGTCCTTGAGGTTGAATCTAAGTGTTAAGGAGTTCATAGTATCTCTCGCAGAATAACAGTCACTTCTAGAAATCTCTGTAAATGTTGTGACCTTCTCAGTGCACTTGGAGGAGGACAAAGAAGCAACTGTATTGGTGATGTAGCACTAAAGATAGGAGACAATAGTAGAAGTAATCATTGATCATATTGTTGAGACTCTCAATGCATCTGAGGCATTTGCACTAGATATCATTGCACTCAAAGATGTGCAAACTTTTTTAGGGCCCACAAGGAGCAGAATAAATGTAGTGCAACATGAAGAACTGCTGGAACAACTAGTAGAAACCAAGCAACCACTTCTAGATGTCTTTGATATTCCAGACAACATTATTCCAACCTAGTCAGAGTTGTTGGAGGCAAGGGATAAAAACATCATATTGGAGGGGTAACTTAAAACAACCAAGAAGCGAAATGAGTGCTTGGCTATGGAATTTGCCGAACTAAGAGCCTAGATTGTTGGTCCTGCATTTCTCAACCTAGCATCGATAAGAGATGAAGCTATGGAATAGCTTCATACTAAACTCAAGAGCGTTGAGGGTGCAATGGAGACAGTGGTGTTTTATGAATCCTTGGCAAAGGTCACACAACACAAGATATAGAAGGCCTTGGATTAGACCTGCTAGGATAACGTCCAACTAACTGTAGAGAACCATCACTTGTGAAATGTTGATGCACACAAGTAAAAATTGACTAATTTCATCCATCAATAGTAGGAGAAACTGGCTAGAGCAAACACAAAACTAAGGAGATTGGTAGTAGAGAACAAGAATCTCTCCATGGAGGAACTCTATGCCCTTTACTAGAAAACTACTATTGAGGTAGTTGCTTGAAAATTAGAGGCTCTCAAATTTGAGAGAGTCAAGGATCATTATGAAGAGTAGGTCAATCTAAAAAAAGAAGTAAATGAGAAGCACATCTAGTTGGCGAAGGCAAAAGTAAATAAGATTCTTTAGTAACTCTCACAAGGAAAAGAGTTTTGGCAACCCATTATCGATGGGATAGATGCCTACAATAAAGTAGAAATCTGCATGAAGGAGTTGCAGATTGAGGAGATGATGGAGTATATGGAGCTTGCCAATCTTCATTATGAAAATCTGGCCATGTTAACTACCAAATAGCCATAGTCTGAATTAGAGAAGTATGTAGCTAGCTCGCACTTATTGTATGAGGCCAAGTTCAAGCATGACAAGGACACCAAGGACAAGCTTATAGTGGCCAATGCTTAACTTGAAGTTCTCAAGGAACGATTCACAAATCAATGATCAACTACTGAGAACTTGGCTAGAAGGATGAATGACTATAAGGAGCTACAAAATGCAGTTAAGGCATTTGACATCAGATGCAAATAATTTTCTACCTAGTTTGTCAACATAAAGGCAATGTTCTTGATAATGCTTTATTTGTGGGATGTCCCGATTCCAACCCACATTAGTGATGCTATGTGGATTGTGAATGATCCCCAGAGTAAGAAGGAGAATATGGAGACATTGCTTGATGCCTTTCACCTTCCACCAGAGGTTATAGCCATAGCAGGATAGCCACAGTCATCTTAGCTACCACATGGAGTTAAAGTTGGTGAAGGTTCCTTAGAACATTAGGAGCGACCACCAGCTAGGACTATTTGATCTTCTCCACTGCCTTCATGCCATCAAAGGAAGTGCTATCCAATTCTTTTTATGTATCATGTCATGGTGTTCAATTTTTTGTCATGACAATTTTGTAATGTGTTGATTTGTACACTCAGGCACTCAATTTTGTGAAGTCAATTCAATTTGTTTTGTTAAGAGTCAGTCAATAATCCCATACCTTCCTAATTTTGTAAAAGAACTCAAGGATGAGTTTTCATTTAGTTGTGGGGGTATGATGAGCGTCAATGTGTCAAATCAATGGGCCCTTGTTGATGCAACCTCATCGATGGACCTCCATTGATGTGGCCCCATTTAAGTGGTGTTGCCCCATTGATGGGGCTATGTTAATGTAACATCTACTACGTTGATGGGGCCATGTTGATGAAACTGTAGAGAAAAAACTATAAATACGAGCTCCCAGCTATGTTTATGGATATTCAATTCATAGTAGTAGTCAAACTCTTGTAGTTTTTACATTTGAAAGTTAGAATATTTCTCCCGAGTGCCCGTAGCAAGAGTCATTGTGTACGGATCTTTATTCGAGCACTATTGTACCTAAACCAAACCAGTGTGTACAACAATAAAGATGAGCTTCTTGATAAACCTTGTAGCATTCTGGATAGCTTAAATGTTTTATTTATGCATTCATTATTTTTAACAAATTTTCAATTAATTAAGCTAAATTAGGCTTTAATCAATTAAGCTAAATGGATTAAGTACATAAGTACGATCGCTTCAAGCATAAACATGTATTTGCTTGGTAATCCTAGTAGTGTTATTGCTTGGTGTGCCCAGTAGCATAGCACATGGTAACCCAATAGTGGATATGTGGGTTTAGGATGTGTATGGAAAGTGGGACCGAATGCTTATGTTAGGACTAGTTAGAGATTAGTTAAATAGTCAAATTAAATTAGTCATTCAGTTACTTCATCTTTCTCTTTAAGCACCAAAATCATAAAACAAAAAATGATAAAAATCATATGCCTTGATTGCACATAACCATTCCATTATGCTTCACAAGTGTAATAAGGAAGACAACGAATGACCTATAGGGCAAGATTCACTTCCTAGGAGACTAGTGCATTAGAAACTAGAGAGTCCATGGAATTCGATCGAATTATGCATGAGCACTTTGTGATTCGTATGGTTGGACATAGGGGTACCCTTCACCGCTCATCTGCATGCATAATGAGAAACTTATGATAACCATATCTCCCAAATCGTAAGTTCAATTGGGATGAAGCTGGTACCAGTGGAATCATCTCGATATCTCCTAAACCTTAAGTTTGATCATGAAAAAATTGATACCGTTGGAATCATCTTGACATGTATCATGTGTTGGTTATAATTTTAGAGTTTAAAAACTAAGTTGGATTTTCAAGATTGTAAATGAATAAAATAAATTATTTGACTAAATTGAACCTTAATATGGTGATGTATGGATGACATGAGGATTTCTAGGTGACTTGAACTCGATAACCATTCATACCCAGCTTTGAGATAAAAATTTAGCACATATATCATTTATAATTATGACATCAATCTTAGTGAAAACCTATCCTACAACATCATGCCTATAGCAATTAAGTAGAAATGAAGGGAATCTTAGGCTAGCTTAAAACCCTTAAATGTAATGATGTATAGGTTCTATGTAAGGGTGGGTAATAAGTTCCAAAAAGAGAAGAAGTCCTAGAAAGCTTAGGCCATGGCTACTAGTGTTATGAGAAGAACTTAATAATAATGTTAATTAATTAATTAAGTTTCAAGAATAACCTAGACAAATGTGTCATTATCTTACTAGAGTTCCTTATAGTTGATGTACCTTCTTGGTATGCAATTAAATCTCCTAGTAATTGATATTCATGAAAGTCACTATGAAGGAATCTTGTTGGTTGGTAGATTCATCTTACACATGATATGCATTTGGTGGTGGCCCATGGTTCTCCTTGGGTTGTGACTGCATGGTTCATCATCAGATTATAGTTTATCATTGGTTCTAGCTAGCCCTTAGGTCATGGTTTACTTTGATATGAAATTGACATCCTATTTTTGAATGTCATGGGAAACGTCAAATATTCATAACATACGATATTATTCATAAAGAAAATAATAGGGAAAATGTAGAAAGAAAAGAAAAGAATGCTTTATTAATATGGAATAATGTATCTAGGTCATGCATTGAGGATTCCTTGGGGTTTTCTTTCTTTGACATCTATCCCTTAGAGGCAATTCAATAATGCCATCATGGTTAGGCTTGTAACTAGCTAGAAGGAATGACTAGTCACTTTCTTGTATTGCTTCACTTGATACTCATTACTCGCCATTGTTATCTTTGCAACTCCATGCAGATATAACCTCTAATGTCCAAGTATAAATATCGTAGGTTAAATCCCAAAAGATTATCTCGAGAGGCACATCCATTATTACAATATATCCTTTTGGGTTTTAATCACAACTTGCCCTTTTAGGTCTTATTATAATAATTACATCATTTGTTATGTAGAGATACCATGTTTGTTATATAGTGACATCATTTGGAAATGCAATGTGACAAGGATTAACAAGAATATTGATAATGGAAATTGTAGGACTATCCCCATGTAATGTAGTTGCTTATTAGGTTTGATCCTCATTTTACTATGACCTGGAAGAAAATTCTTGTAATAATAACATCATTTTAGGAGGGACTCTAGGGATATTATGAGTTGGATTGCTTAGGATTGGATTGAAAGAAGGTAAGATTGGCTAAATAGATGCCTAGGTAATCATGGATGCTATTGACATAACATTGAATGGTGAAATGTGAGGTGTACATGATGCGAAAGATAAGGAGATTTGTGACTATTGTACTATAGTTGTATGGGATAAGGCTTGAAATGGGTTGAGAGGTGGATTGACAGCTTGTACTAGTGCTAAGAAAGTAGGATTAATTGTAGTTATATTTGTGAATAAGCTATAGGCAAGAGGTAAGATTATTGTAGGTGGAATTATGATAGTGGAATTCAAAGAAATAGACATTGCAGAAGAAAAATTTTGAGCTATGGGGATAGAGAATAAATTAGTGGAGCCAATAAGGTTTACATGTTACAAAATGGGAATTTGTGGTTGGTAAAATGAATCTGTAGGTAGGGAAACATGGGGATGCTCTTCATCATCATCATCGTGGAAGTTGATGTCATCACTTTTATCACTATGTTGATCCTATAATTGATAGTTCCTATTGCTAAAATTAATGTTGGGATTTCCAATGAGGTGATTCCTAATGGCTTGTCTTTGTTGGACCTCAACTCTCACCATTTCCTAGATTTATCTCCAATGACCAGGCATTTCACTAATGCAACTTGTTTAGATTCATTCAACTTAATAAGATGGCTTGGATTCAAAAGGCATGCTTCCAAACCATTGACTATCTCATAGACAACAATCCCTCTTAGCTAATTTTTAGAGAATACTATACATAGTTCTCGCTTGGCATAGGCAACTTTGTAATCATGTTGAGTTATGGATGTTCTAAGAGCTAGTGTCTTTCATGCTTCCATTAGTTTACAAACCTAGGAGGTATGAGAGGAGTCAAAACCTTGGCCAAACTTGGCATCCATAAGTGTCTCTTGCATACAAACTTAGAAGAAAATAAGATTAAGTGTAAATGAAGAAGTAAAACTATCGGAAAGGAACAATAGGCTACTAGGTGGTAGGTTTGAGATGCTAAAAACCTTATTGGTTCTCCTAGCACCAAAAATATTCCCACAAAATTATTCAACCTAACTTCACAAGGATACCTCTATGAATAAACTATTAAGATCCTATCTTGCAGCCATATATAATCTTTGATCTAATATAACCTTCATTAAGTTTATGATAATGCCACAATGGGGCATAAATCTCAATTAAATGTAGACTTTACCTACCACACATAAACTAGAAATGATAGGAGAATGATAACAATGTTGAATTAAATGCTAAAATTAACTAAGTATTTATCACTAAAAGTAAAACTAAGTATGGAATGCACTATGAGAGGTAAAAGAAAATATAGTGTAAAACATGGATAAAAGAGCATAAACATTAGAATATAAGAGCTATGATATTACAAAAGGGTTTTTGTTTCCTTGCCAAACCTAAAAAATGCTTTATTGCTGAAAAGATGAGTGTTCTTCTCCTAAGGAGTGATAATAAAAACCCACTTTATGAGCAAAGTGTACATTTGGAGAGTGTAATTGAACCTTTAGAGGTTAGGTATATGGATGAAGAAATTGTAGGAACTATCTAGAATAAAATTGGAGCCAAAACATGCTTATTTTAGCTAAGTGTCTTATCATTAACATTGGAGTAAAAAAAATTCTAACTTTAGAGATCAATGTTGGCTAAGTTTGGAGTACTAATGCAAATGTTTCTTGATTGATGTTGATGCTACGTTAGCATTAGTACTAGATCCTAGAGGAGCTATGGTGATCATGGAGCATGCAGAAGAGATTGAAAGATCTACTACACATACTCTTGATCTCTTGAAATCTTGAAAAGTGTTATAGATCTCAAGAAAGTAATATAAAATATGGGGGTTTGAACCCATATTTATAGGTTTAGAGTTGCCAAATTTGACTCCAAATTTAAGTGAAGTTCACTCAAAGTTCATCTAGAATTCAAATCAGGTAAGTATTGGACTTGAGTTTTATAGGCCCCAAAAGACTTAGTGAAATTTTTCTAGTTTTTTTGAACTATAACTTGAAGCCTTCTAGGACCTTATTCAATGTCTAAACTAATGTTGAATGTTACCAAGATGATGTAAAGAAGCCCATGAGATCAAGGAATGATATCAACTAGTGAAGATGAATATCAAGGATCACATTTTGAAGTTACCAAGGGTGTTGATGTCGGGGTTAGCATTAGAAACAACCAAGTACTTAGAATAATTTTTAACATTTTTCCAAATTAACTTCTCATGCTTTCAAGATGCCCAAATCAAAGCCAAAATAAGCCATGATAATATTTTTGAGATCCAAATGAGCCTGTAGACTAAAGAAATGCTACCAAATGTCATATCTACACACTTTGAAAGAGGATGATATCATCATGGTAATGCTAACATCAACATTAGAATCACTTACATAAGATAGAAAAACTTCATGTTATAACTACACAATCTACCCTTAAACCTGCTAAAAGAGACATTTAGAGTGTCAAAACTAGTGTCAACTAGTAGCTAGCGAGCCTAGGAAGCTAACATATATATCAAAATGTAGGTGAGATGAGTTGTGGGAGTGCTAGGGACTATGTTACCATTATTGACATTGACGTTGACACAAAAATTAGTGTGAACATCAACATCATACTTAGAAAAAGTTTGTTCTTGGAATCCTCAAGTTAAACTACCCAATGACTAAAATTTGAAGCCTGTGGTATTGTAGATGTCTTAAATGAGTCGTTTTGGATCTTCTAAGATCAAATTTGAGGTCAAAATGAAAATTTGGTGTAGGTGATATAGAAAACCTGGTCTAGGGCTATAGCTAACATGGAATTAATGGTTAAGGTAAATGACTAACATGGAATTCACATCACCTCCAACACTTTGAAAAATTTTTATGTTCAAACTTTTTAAAGATAATCCAAAATGGGACTCATATGCTAAGTTATGAGTTTGAATGATCATTGGATGCCTTCAAGGCCTAGTAATGTGCTTAGTGATGTTGTACTTGGAGAGTTTAATGCTCAAATTTAAGTGGAAAAATGTCAAAAGGCATACTTATTCTTGATCATTGGTAAACCAAAAAAGTATGTACAACAATTTTAAAACATTAATATTAGCTATTTCACCAACTTATCCTTAAGAAGTTGATGTATGAGTGATCTATTTACTTCTAAGTGACTTAGATTTCATGCAAAATCATAACTAGTGAATGGCATAAGGATTATTGAGTTCAAGTTAGCTAGATCTAAGGAGAAAATTAGTAGAATAGGAAATCTTAACATTATCTGATGAGAGTAGTTTTCTTATCAATCCCTTGGTAAGTTCCCTTTGTTACCAAATAGATAGGATCTATGGGTAGCTTAATTTTCTTATTTTCACTAATGTTTAGGATCTAAATAAGGGTATGTAGTATCAAGTTGGGGTTTAGGTGTTTAGGAAAGGTAAGATCCATAACAAGACAATGTCTTAGGAGACTTGCGATATGGTTTACTAGACCCATAGTAGAGACATATGGATAACCCTAGATAATTAAGGAAATTTCCAACATTACTACAAGATGGATAAAAGTTAGTTGAACCAATATTATCCTTATCACTAGAGGCTCTCTAAGTTAATATACCTTATTGGTATATAGTCATATCTCATTAAAATTTGGTCACAGATATTCATGGAAGTCTTTGAAAGGGTATCTTCTAGGTTGCATTTTTCATCTTGGACATTATGTACATTTGGTGATGATTCATGATTCTTCCTAGATCGTGGATTGTGCTTTCTCATTAGATTATTATTAGTCCTTAATTATTATTGGCCCTAGGTCATGCTTTGTGCTAATATTAATTGTGACATTCTAGTTCCAGATGTCATGGAAAATCTCAAACATATGAAACATTGAACTTTATGATTAATGAATGAGAAAGGAAATATGTAAAACAAAAAGAAAAGAAAACTTAATGTGGAAATAATGTATATGGGTCATGATCTTAGGGTTTGTTGGGGTTTTCTTCCTTCAATATCTATGCCTTAGAGACAATCCAAACTTACCACCATAATTAGGCATGGGTCTAGCCAAAAGATATGGCCAATCACCTTCTTGTTCTGCTTCATCCAACACTTGTTACTCACCTTTACTAACCCTACAACTCCTTACTAACATGAAATCTAATTCCTCGATATCAATGCCTTAGGTCAACTTCCCAAATGTCACCTTAAGAGATATGCTTATTATTACAATGTGCACTTTAAGGTATTATTACAATTATTACACTATTTATTACAATGTGACATCATCTTTATTACAAAACAACTCCATTTGGAAATGGGGATGTGACAATAGCTGTGGATCCTACACCAATAACCTCTTAGGCATCATCTAAATTACCTTGGAATCAAAGTTTCTCAAATATGTAAACTTTTAGATTAACCCTTGCAGTTGCTGATTTGATAAAAGTAGAAAACCTTCCTTGAAAAAAATAAACATGGAAAGTTCCTTAATTTATTTGCAAATCACAAGAAATGCACCTTGCAAAGCTTTACTAGATTCAAGTTATGGAGTTAATTTGATTTTGCAAAAGATGTAAAATGGTTAGAACCTACCATTACTTAAAAAATGAAATATTAGATTAGATCTTGCTAATCAATCCATTGTCATTCCCTTGGGAATGGTGGAAGATACTGTAACCACCATTAGTAGTTGGTCATACCCTACTAATTTCCTAGTGATCCATGTGAACAATTACAAAGGAAAATTCTCCATCATTGTGGGAAGGACTTTGTTGAGTACCATTGATGTTAAGTTGGGAATTAGGAACCTATACCTAGAAATCTCTAAGAAAAATGAGCACAAAATAATAGACAAGAAGAAATTCCCATGCATTTTGTATAATGACATAGGGTGTAACTACATGCAAAAAATATGGACAATTAGAAGTAGATCTATTACAACATGCAAATCATGTATTGACTAAGAGAGTATGCAAAAGTATCAATAAATAATAATCAAAAAATAGGGGGGCATTCAGTGATTAATCCTAGATGAGAGTTGCAATTCCAACATCTACATGGAACCATAAGAAGCCCTTTTAGATGCATACATTGATAGATTGAATGAAATGCAACAACTTAGATTTTAGCTCTTTGATATATAAAACTAATAAGAAGAATACATGGATTGGGAAGAGCTGGATATTCTAGAGACATATGAATCAGAGCCTGTTAAATTGAAAACATTATTAGAATAACTTAATTATGTGTTCTTGAAGAATGAAAAATTGATAATTATGAATGCCTAGCTCATAAAAGAGAAAAAGAAAAAGTTGCTAATGATGATGGACAAATGGCCAACAACCTTTGCTTAGTCATATGATAAACTAATAGGTCTTAACCTACACATATGTCGGCTTCGAATCTACACGGATCCATTCATTAAGCCTAAGAGATAGCCATAGTGGAGATTGAATCCCAAATTGAAGAAAGTGAAAAAAAAGGAGGTGATTAGTAAGTGGGATCCACCAGCTAGGAATTGAGATAGATCCTTCATTAATCACCTTTATTTGGTATGATAATTAGTGAGCTTATCCACTTACTATTCACTATAGAAATCAAAAGAAAATTTTTAACTTCAATAGTGTCAATGCAACTACCTACATCAATGTAGCCCCATTAATATGGCCATAAAAACCTATAAATAGTTATGGGAGTTAGAAATTTTTATCATTTTACTCATTCTACAAAGAAACTTTTTGTTGTTCTAAGAGTTGAAAACACAAGATCTTACACATTGAACACGTGATTCATGTTCAAAAACATGTGAGCTTCTGGAGTCGATTTCTATGTTATGGGAGCTAGGAATTTACAATTTTTAACACTTCAAAAAATTCAATTTTTAAACAACTAAGTACTTAACGTTAAATAATGATTAAAATGTTGATACTTTAATAGTAAAATAGCTATATTAGGCATCCAATGGATAATTAATGAAGAAGAATTATGCTTGAACATATGCATGGAACTAGTTGATACAATTACAAGTGCTTACTTTGAATAAAAAAAATAAACTGGAAAAGATATGAAGATAGCTTCTTTACACAAAGTTACAATAAGATGAAGAAAATTAATGGGGAAAATTAGAGATACCAAAAAAATATGAATTAGAATCACTAGAGCCAAAGACCCTACTATGAACTTGAATATGTGTTTCTCAATAACAAAAAATTGGTAATCATAAATGCCAATCTTGATAAAGAAAAAAAGAGAAAATTATTGGAAGTGACAAATAAATGATCAACTACATTTGCATAGTCTAATGACTTGATCATTGGTATTGATCTATGCATTTGTCAACATCAAATCTACATTAATCTAACTATTAAACCATGCTACTAACCTTAACAATGAGTGAACTCAAAGCTTAAGAAAGTTCTCAACGCATTCAACAAGTAACAACATGATCTTAGAATATGGAAAGTAAGATTTCAACGTGGAGATAAGGTTCTCTATTGGAACCCCACACATGTATCCTAGAAAAAAAAGTTCTAAACATTGTGGGAGGGACCTTATATAAATGATGAAACCTTGACCATGACCATATACAAACCTAAGAGCCCAAATAAAAAGCAGTTGGTCAACATTCAATAAGTAAAGCCTTTCCATGAACCCAAGAAAGCTAATGTAATAAATACTTGAATAGATGGACAACCACACTCAATTTTTTGAATCTCCTCCTTCCAACTCATTTATGTGGGAGATGGCCATCCATGCTAATCATCCATATGGCTCCTCAGTTTTTCTATTTTTTGTTTTCTACATTTTTGATTTTGCAAGTTATTTATTTTACACTTTTTTAAAGTTCAAAATTTTTCATATTTTTATACCAGTTTTGTTTTACACCATTGGTAGTATGTTTAAATCTTTCTTGAATATTTTACACTCTCTTATATATTTTAATTTGTTTTGTTTGAGTGTGATTTTCAGTTTTTTGCTAATAAATGTGCTTTGTGCCAACATGACACAATGGTGCTATAGCTGCTACTAATGGTGGTTTGTGTTTAATGTTTTATTCGGTAATGTATGGTTTCTAATTTTAAATTTTTGTATTGATGTCTAAGTCATGGTTTTTTTTTTATGGAATAGGCAATGAGTCCACAACATCCACCCATTCACAAACTCTACGATTTTCCTTATTTTGGAAGTTTGAGGTCCCTTTCATGAAATAAACTTTTAATAAATTGGTGAACTTGGTAGTTTTTGGAATTTGGAAGGATTCAAAGGTTTGTACAAGATGTGACTTCAAGGGGACTTAATACTATTTGTACACTTCTACTTACACGGGTGCTTGAGTGTTTTCATAGACTTCTTACTATTCCATGATGATCAATAACAGGACGTCAAATAAAGTTTTTGCATGGTGTGGTTCCCATCAAAAATGAAGAATAAAAATTAAAAAAAAAACAAAACATGATGGGAATTCAAAGCACATCCCTTAGATAAATAAACGGGCTATAAGCACTAGTTATGGGACTAGAAAGACATGTTACCCATGCCTAAAGGTCCCTTCTAACTAAGGCCCTCTCTCACTTCCTACTTCTCTTTTCTTCTCTTTATGGAACAGTGGTTGTTCTGTAACAGTACTTTTGTGTCTTGAGGGGGTGGATCAGTCTTAAAGTGGCAATGCAAAGTCATTGAAAGAGGTTGGTTTTGGTTTGGACTAAAGAGGGAACTTCTTAGGTCATTTTAAACACAAACTCCACAAGGGACTTCTTATGACCTCAATTTTGAATTTCATTCCACCTTCTCCATCATTCATCTATGTTGTTCATAACTCACCTCATTGTTGAAGTCCATGTTCTTGATTTCATGTCTTAGTCTGATGTACTTAAATTCTTAGGTAAAATCTTTTGAGTTTTGATCCTTAACTTCAATCAATCATTAATTACCTCTAGGGCTCATGGACTCCTTAGGTTGAGGTTACGCAAGGGTAGATAAAGCATGTGTCTACTATGGGAGGATCCACTTGCATATCTCTTGGTTGGGGTTGTTAAGTACCTTATCCTTAGGCATTCTTACAATCAAAATATTTTGTACACCCGTCTTCTACATCAAGCCATGTGCTCCTTTATATATTTTGTTCAATAAACACATTCTTTGTTAAAGTTTTCAATTTTTGAGCTTTCAAAAGATCCTCTTGAATGATTTCATCATATTCTTGACTTTTTTGGGGCTCCATGGACCTTAAATTCATTGGAAAATTCCTTGTATTTTTTGAAATATTCAAAATTTAAAATTTTTCCTATAGGCTCTGTATACAAGGCCTCATCTACGAAGCAGATCCATATACAAGGCCTTGTATATGGGGCCGCATCGATGTGATAGAAAAATACTATATATATGCATGACCTCACTTTCAAATTTTTACGTTTTCTCACAAACACCTAGGGAGTTTTTCAAAATTTCAAAGCCTAGAACCTTCCAGAGACCATAACTTCCTAACCGTTTATCCAAATCACTCCGTTCTTTGACCCTATAGCTATCGAAGGTAATCTCTTTGTCATGGGGGCCACACATGTGCCATTTTTTATAGAAAAATTTTCATCATTTTTCTAACTCCTACAAAGGTTTAACTAAGAAATTAACTATTAAAGACCAAATTACAAGTGTTAAACCTTTCCAACAAAGCTCTAGTGACATTTACAATAAATAATTAGTAAAATAATCAATCTACCATGGTCCAACCATAGCCAAAGTGTAATTGACTAATGAGATAAGGTATTCAAGAATTTAAAATTACACATTATATCTACTAATCCATGGATTTATTGTGACTGTAGATGGCACCAAAAGGGAAACATACATAGGAAGTAGGACTATCTCCACCCAAGGAGAAATGAACTAGGATGGAAAAGGGCCAAGAATAGGCCCAAGATGAACCACTTGGAATCCACGCCATAGGTCCTCTTAGGAAAGAGGTCTAGGTGAAATCTATTTGATAAATTCCAAAATTAGCAGTAGCAATAGAACACTCCCATCAGGATGATGCACTGGCTCAACAAGAAAATCTCAAGGTGACCTTGACAGAAGCTTGCTTGAATCAAATCAGATTAAGGAAGGTCAAGATAATAATGCTCTAGAAGTTAAATTTTGACCCTTTCTTAGAGCAAGCACCAAGGGAAGTGTAAGACCAAGTAAAGGCCTCTTGCATGTGTCCAATCATTGCTTCCACCGAGGAGTGGTACATGGGAGAGACATTCCTATTTTAGAACAATAGGTAGGCCAGTTCAATAGTCAAAATCAAGGACATCTCAGTGTCCTACTTGGTGTAGGCTATTGTTGAAGTGTTTAGGTTGCTAGAAATTAGGGCAAGTTTTGCTAAGATTCCAATGTAGGCAGATCCCAACATCAAGAAAGAATGGGTGCGATAATGGTATGATGTTGATTGCAAGGAGTTTGGTGCACTCACACCAGTAGAAAGAATCCACTATAAGATTGCAGCCTTCCACCTCAATCCCATGGTGAGGACAAGCAAAATCACCACTTTTTCTACCCATACATGTGCTGCTCTAAGTGGGAGAATCCCTATCAACCTTCCATAGTTGATCTATCTAGAGACGGAGAAGCGATTTAAAGAAAATGAATGTGGAAGGAATGCACTCTCCTTCCCATGCCTCATTAGAAAACTTTGTCTAAGGGGAGGAATAATCTATTATATCAATAATGCTATCAAGAATGCTCTAGTTGCTAACTGGGTGGAGATGATAAAAGAAAAGATCCCTGCAATGACCATTTAAGAAGAGGAGCAACAACCATCACCTCCACTTTCCATTCAAAAAACTATGTCGGATGTCGCTGCAATAGCCTAGTAGTTATGTGAATACCAAGAATGGCTCTTAAGCAAAAAAGAGCAACAAGCAGGCATGAGTGGCAATGATCCATCTATGTACAAATCAATGATGAGTCACCTAAATTAGGTGGCTTAAATAATAAGCTTGATGGGTGGTGGTGGATATATTTTCTTAGCCCAAAGAATGCAGTTGCCCATGAGGTTAAATCCTAGCACTAGAGAGGTCATGGTATCTCTTGCAAAATAACAGTCACTCCCAAAAATCTCTAGGAATGCTACAACCTTCTTGGTGTGGTTGGAGGAAGGTGAGGGGGAAATAGTATTGATGATGTAGCATCAAGGTTAGGAGACTGTAGTAGAGGTGGCTGCTGATTGAATAGCCAAAACCCTCAATGCACCTATGGTATTTGTACTAGATGTCACTGCACTCAAGGATGTGCAGATGTCCATAGAAACCTCAAGTGGTAGAATAAATATAGCATAGCATAAAGAATTGTTGGACTAGCTGGTGGGAATTGGGCAACTACTCTTGGATGTATTTGATCCTCTGAACAATATTACTACCAACTCAGTTGGAGTTGCTAGAGGTAAGGGGCAAGAATATCATCTTGGAGGGGTAACTCGAAATAACTAACTTGATTGTTGAAGTTGCCGAATTAAGAGTCAAATTACTAACCCTGGAATTCTTAACCCAGCATTGACAAGAGATGAAGCTATTGAATAACTTTGCACTAGATTAAAAGGGGTTGAGGGTGTGATGGAAATGATGGTGTTCTATCGATCCTTGGTAGAGGCCACACAACATAAAATTCAAAAGGCCTTAAATTAGACCTACCATGAGAAGGTACAATTGATCATAGAGGACCATTGCCTGTGAAATGTTGATGAGCACAAACAACAATTAACTAACTTCATCCATAAATAGTAGGAGCAATTGTCCAGAGTAAACATAGAACTAGGGAGATTAGCAGCAAAAAAGATAAACCTCTCCATGAAGGAGGTCTATGCCCTTCGCTAGAAAACTGCAATCGAGGTAACTACCTAGAAATTGGAGGCTTTCAAATTTGAGAAAGTCAAAGATCATTATAGAGAGCAGGTTGGTCTACAAAAAGAAGTGAATGAAAAACACATCTAGTTGGTGAAGGTGAAAGTGAATGAAATCCTCCAGCAACTCTAGCAAGGAAGAAAAGTTTGGCAGCCTATCATTGATGGGATAGATGCCTATAAAAAGGTAGAAATCTACATGAAGGAGTTGTAGATTGAGGAGATGATAGAATATATGGAGCTTGCTAATCTCTAGTATGCAAATTTAGCCATGTTAACTACTAGATGACCATTGTAAGAACTAGAGAAATAGGTGGCCAACTTGTACTTGTTGTACGAGGTTGAGTTTAAGCATCATAAAGACACCAAGCAAAAGCTTACCATGGCAAACATTGAACTCAAAGTTCTTAAGGGAAAATACATTGATCAAAGATCTATTGTTGAGAACCTGGCTAGAAGGATGAATGACTACTAGGAGCTACAAAATGTAATAAGGGCATTCAATGTTGAACATAAAGAGTTTGTTACTTGGTTTGTCAATGTAAAGGAGATATTCCCAATAATTTCCTATTCATGGGATATCCCCATTCTAGCCCACATTGGTGATGTCACGTGGACTATGAATAATCCTTGGAGTAAGGAGGAGAAGATGAAGGCATTATTAGATGCCTTTTGCCTTCCATCAGAGGTTGTAGTTGTAGTAGAATAGCCATAGCTACCTCAGCTACTGCACATGCTCGAAGCTGGTGAAGGTCCTTCAAAATTCTAGGTGCCTCTACCACTTGGGAGTATCTAATCTTCTCCATCACCAACATGCGATTAGAGGATGTGCTATTCAATTTTGAGTTGTCATCTCGTGCTATTCAATTTTGTATCATGAATAACATAATTTTTGTAATATGTTGTTTCGTACACTCAAGCACTCAGTTTTAGTTGTTATGTTAAGAGTTTGTCAATAATCGCATACCTTCCCAATTTTGTAAAGAAACTTGAGGATGAGTTTTCATTCAGTTGTAGGGATATGATGAGTGTCAAAGTGTCATGTCAATGAGGCCTTGTTTACTTGGTGTTGCCTCATCGATATGGTCGTGTTGACATAGCATTTGCTACATCTATGGGGCCCCATTGACGTAGCCTTGTAATAAAAACTATAAATATGAGCTCACAGAAGTGTTTATGGGAGATGAGTCATAGTAGTAGTAGAGCTCTTGTAGTTTTTCTATTTGAAAGTTAGAATATTTCTTTGAGTGCCTACAATAGGAGTTAGAAAGTGTACAGATCTTTGTTCGAGCACTATTGTATCTGAACCACACCAGTGTGTATGAAAATAAAGAAAAGCCTTTTGATCAAACCTTGCAGCAATTAGAATAGATTAATGATTTGTTTATGCATTCATTATTTTCATTAAATTTGTAATTAATTAAGCTAAATTATGCATTAAAAGATTAGTTAATTAATTATGCTAAATAAACTAAACACATTAGTATGACCACTTCGAGCATAAACATGTATTTGCTTGGTAATCCCAGTAGTGTTATTGCTTGGTGCACCTAGTAGTGTAGCACTTAGCGGTGGATATGTGGGTTTAGGATGTGTATGGAAAGTGGGACTAGATGCTTATGTTAGGATAAGTTAGAGATTAGTTAAGTAGTTAAATTAAATTAGTTATTAAAATACTTCATCTCTCTATTCAAGTACCAAGGAACATAAAACACAAAACAATAAAAATCATATGCCTTGATTACACTTAACCATACCATGTGCATCACAAGTGTAATTGGGAAGACAACAAATGATCATTAGGGCAAGGTTCACTTCCTAGAAGACTAGTGTACTGGAAGACATAGAGTCCACAAAATTTGACCAGATTGCACATGAATGCTGGCGTAGGGGTATCTTCAATCACTAGTTAGGCATCATGTAAATTTACCATCCAACTAACCCATAGAAGTTAATCCTTATTAATATTCAATAAGTTAAACCATTCCATGATTTTCCATCCTCCAAAAATTCTACCTTGAACACGTGATCCATTACTTCTTGCTTGATTTTTTAAATTTCTACTTTAGACAATAGTCATGGGGGTGTTCTTTTTCTACTTAGGCACAAACCACTCTTTTTACATTTTTTGTATAATTTTTACTATTTTCTACATTCTTCAATATATTTCCTATTCTTTTATATTTTTCATATTTCTTATCATTTTTCATTTTTTAATATCTTTCAAATTCTTTATACATTTTTCTATTCTTACCTATTTCTCATTCTTTTATAGTCTTATCATTTCTCATGTACATATTTTTTTTTTAATTTTCTAATAAAGTGTAAAGGAATAAACAGGATGTAGTTGAAATAATGAGAACTTCATCCTATGTTATCAAATCATTAAAGCACTAATTGTATATATAGTGAGATCACATCATCCATTCACTAATTTTCAACAATAAAGAGGTTCTTACCATGGACATAATGACATTCTCTAAACTAATGATCATTATGTCTAGATAGAAAAGTGAAGAACCAAGTGGGAATGAAAAAGGTGTGATATGAAGGGAATCTATGGATTCTTTAAAGCTACTACTATGAGTATTATTATGCTATTAACTTGTATTATTTACTTGAGTTCTAATAAAAAAATGGAAGCATGTTCTAAAATAAGTTATGCCTTGCTATGTGAAGAAACATCAATAAGATAGGCTACATCGATGTATGCCCATTGACGCAGCCTCATTGATGTATCCCCATTGATGCATGGTAGGATGTGTTGATGCAAATATGTTGACACTGGTATAGTTACCACCTATATAAATGTATGCACTCCTCACATTTATGACACCTTTCTGTCTTAGTCTTAGTTGAACTCTTACAGGTTTCTTCTTCCATAGATAGAATATTTTTCCTTCCAATGCCTATAGTGTGGATATATGAGATTATATGAAGTTTTATTTGAGTGCCTATGTACTCGTATGTGCTTTGAGCATAACATATTAACACTTGGAAATCCTAATAGTGGACATTTGGTATACCTAGTAATAACCATTTGGTAATCCAATAGTATTAATACTAGTTTAGGATATGTATGATAAGTGGAAATGGATATTCCACATTAGGATAGTTAAGTATTGAACAAGTTGATTAGTTAGCTAATTAATTATTAAACCTTTAATTAATCATCTAGTCATTTAGAGAAAAATATATTAAAAATAATTATAAAAATACACACAATATGTTGAATCCTTGGATGCTTCTATGGTAGCTGTACCCAACATTGTTGTCATGGCAGATATTCGTGCATTCGTAGGAGTAGGGAGTGGTCAAATGAATGCTACCCAACATGAGGAAGTTTTGAAGAGACTATTTGGAGCTAAGAAACCACTTTCAAAGATCTTCAATCTTCCAGATGACATTGTTGAGCTTTTGGTATGTCAAAACCTTAAAGAAAATGGAGAACATGGAATGTTTATTGTGGGTAATGTGTTTGTAGGACATGAACAAGAACTTCACAACAAGACCTAAAAATTCAAGGAAACGAGATCTACAACAAGATGTCAAAATGAAGACCACATGGGTAAGATGAGAGCATGGACAAGAATGGAAGAAAACGAAGGCTACAAATCAAATGAAAATGCTCTAAGGGCTGAAAAGAAGACAAATTGATGGGATAAAGCCTCAGATGATAGAGTCCAAAAGTTGAGGAGACATCTTCTAAAAATAGTAGATGTCCCGTAAAAGACATCTCATTTTCTAGTGAGATGTCTCCTCTAAATTGAGGTCAATCTTAGGTAGATGTCCTAACCTCAAAGGAGATGTCTACAGTAACTTTTTGGTAGCCATTGCATAAATTCTAGGGAGTTTTTAAAAACTTTAAGGCTATAAGAAGGTACCAAAATCGTGGGAATTACATAAGCACTGTTCACATTCAAGATCCTAATTGTCTATTTTATGTAATTGTATTCTTTCTCTCCATTTTAATATCATTTGCTTTGTTGTATGTTGTATTGAGCTTCAAAGGCAAGGACTTGTAAATTTAGTTACATTCTTTCTTTGTGTCTTTCTCTTTTTCTTGTAGCCCTATGGGGTTGATGTGCTTCTTACGAGAAGGCATCCATTTTAACCTTGTTGAGACATTGCGGGGTTGAGTGGTTTTGTAGTGTCAAAACACTCTAGAGTAGAGCTTAATTTTGTAAAGGTTGTGGGATCCTTGAAACCACATTCTAAGCTTGTTAGGGCCTTGTGGGATTGAGTGGTTATGCAATGATGAAATGCTCCGATGTGGAGCTCAGAGCTTGTATAGGATGCGGTGCCTTTCAAATGACTTTTAGAAGAAACAAAGTCGAGAGGTGTGTAAGAAATCTACCCTCCAAGTATAGACTACCCAAGTTGGGGCAGCTACATAAACTTTGGTGTGTTTTTGTGGTTGGTGCTTTTTTAATTTGGGAAACTTATTCATCCTACATTCTAAGTTCTTGATCTACAAACATTACAAAAAAATGGTCATATTTGCTGGAGACAAGGCATAAGCTACTTATTGTCAACACACAACTGGAAGAAGCCATCATAGCCAAGTGATGGTTGGCTACCAAAGTTGTTGAGTAGAGAGTCTATTTGTTTGATCTTGTCATTCTTAGACCTAAGCTCACTAGAGCTAAAGCTTTCCAACAGCTTCAATTAAGAGTTCAATAGACTAAGAATGTGAAGGAGGTTGCAATCTTCGATGCATCCTTATTAGAAGCCATGGATTTTAACACTGACAAGGACCTATCACAAGTTCAATATGATAACTAGATCCTCACAAAGGATAATCATTGCCTATGCAATATTGAACAACAAAAGGACAAATTAGTCAAATTAATACATCAGTAATAGAACCAACCTGCCAACGTGAACTGAAACTTAAGGAGGTTGATAGCTGAAAATTATAGTATCTCAATGGAGGAGGTCCGTGCTCTTCGCTAGAAGACCACAATTGGAATAGCCTCTTAAAAGAACAAAGCCTTGAAGTTCAAACTTGTGAAGAATCATTACAATAACCAAGTTGGGCTCCTAAAGGAGGTTAACAAAAAGGAGTTTTAGTTAACAAAGGAAAACATGAATGAGTTTCTCTAGCAACTTCAAAAAATAGATGACATATGATAGCCCATCTTTAATGAAGTGAATGTATACAACAAGCCAAAATTTCACCTAAATTATTTACAAATTGAAGAGATGATAGAGTACATGGAGCTCAACAACCTCCATTGCAAAAACTTAATGATGCTAATAGTTGGGAGGCCAAGGATAGATTTAGAAAAGTAGGTGGTTAGTTCCTACCTTTTCTACAAGATGGAATTTAGGCTCCACAAGGAAACAAAACAAAAGTTGGAGATAGGCAATGCAAAGATTAAAGCTCTCAGGTGTAGATTCACTGATCAACAATCTATTATTAAGAACCTAGCCAAGAGGATGAATGATTACTAGGAGCTACAAAACCTTATAAAGATGTTCAACATAGAATGTAAAAAGTTTGTAGCTTGGTTTATCAACATGAAGGAATTATTTTCTTCAATGCCATGCCTATGTGATATTCTTGCACCAGCCCCCATTGACGAAGCTACTTAGACTATTTATGATCCATGAAGTAAAGAAGAGAAAATGAATGAGCTCTTGGATCCTTTCATGCTTTTAGCAGAAGCAGCAGTAGTAGTAGGCCAACCTTAACCTCCAATAGCACTGAGATGGGATGAGGGATCATTAGAGTCACAGAAGCCTCCACATCCAAGCACTATTTTAGACTTCATCACATCTTCGACAATTCTATAGGCACATGCTAAAAATTTTGTAAAGTATCCAATTTTTTTGTAATGGAAACTTATTTTTATATCAATGCATAATCTAGCACTCAAAGTTAGTTAGAAGTCAGTCAATTAGTATTTCTATTAATAATTTTTAAACCTTCCAATTTTGTAAAAAACTCAATCCTAGTTTTGTTCACTCGACAACAAGTTTTTAGATAGTCAGGGGGGTATGGTGAAACATCAATAAGATAGGCTACATTAATGCACACCCATCAACACAACCCCATTGATGCATGGTAGGATGCATTGATGCAGATACATTGATGTTGAAATAGTCAACACCCATATAAATGTGTGCACTCCTCACATTTATGGTACATTTTGGTCTTAGTCTTAGCTAAACTCTTGTAGCTTTCTTCTTCCAAAGATAGAATATTTTTCCTTTGAGTGCCCATAGTATGGATATATGAGATTATATGAAGTTTTATTTAAGTGCCTATGTACCTAAATATATTGACATGAACAACAATAAAATCGAGATTTCCTACATTCATTACAACACTTACAATAATTTATTATTTCTATTCAACACTTTACTTTTCATGAACTTTACATTTATGCTTTTAAATAGTTAAGATAATTAATCATAAACACATGAGTACAACTTTGTAATAGCCACTTGCTAACCCAATAGTGTTAACACTAGTTTAGGGTGTGTAGGACAAGTGGAAACGAATACTCCACATTAGGATAGTTAGCTATTAAACTAGTTGATTATTTAGATAATTAATTATTAAACCTTTGCTTAATCATCTAGTCATTAAGAGAAAATTTTATTAAAAATAATTATAAAAATGCATACCATATGCCTTAACCATACTTAACCATATGTAAGTTAAGACATAAGTGAGAATTAAGAAGACAACGATCTTGCAACTACATGATTGACTACTTAGGAATATTGGTCACTTAGGTAACTAAGTCTATGGAATTCAACCAAATTGCTAGTGTACATATGTGATTTGTATGATTAGATGTAGAGGATACCTACCGCTCATCACCATGCCACTGAAAGACATGTTACCCATACTTGAAGGTAGTCCTTTAGTAAGGTTGATATAATAATAATATAATGAATATACATAATACAAGTTTTTTGGGATTTCACTAGAAATATATCTTGCCCATGCTTTAAGGTGTGGATCAAGAACTTAGAAGAGAGGTTGAATAAGTTTCCTAATTTAAAATTTGAAGCCACAAAAAATAAACATAAATTTTACGTGGTTCCCCAACTTAGATACATCCACACTTGGAGGATAGAATCTATGTACACCTCTAAAATTTATTTTTTCAAAATGTAGTTTGAAGGGCACCACACCCTATACAAGCTTTGAGCTCTACTCTAAAGTGTTTCCTTGTCATGAAACCACTCAACCTCACAAGATCACAACAAGCTCAAAAATGTGATTTATAGGATCCCACAACCTTTACAAAATTAATCTATGCATTGGAGTGCTTTTTTTCCACAAAACCAATCAATCCCACAATGTTCCAAGAAGCTCAACAAAGATGTCTTCTTGCAAGAAGCACATCAAGCTTGCAAGGCTACAAGAAAGAAAGATAAGAAACAAGAAAAGAGTATAAATTGATTTACAGATCCTTCTACTTAAATATTAATACAATAAAAATAAGAAAATGATGTTATAATGAAGAGCAAAGAAAAATTCACTTATAATAGTTGATGATAAATCTTTCAATAATAGTGCTTGTTCAATTTGCAAGATTTTAACTTTGTCTTATAGCCTTGAAGTTTTTGAAAACTCCTTGGAATTCATGAAACAACTATCAAATGACTATTATAGATGTCTACCTTGAAGTTTAGATGTCTATTTGAGAATACCCTTAATGTAGGAGAGATGTTTGTTGTTTTTGCTAGATGTCTACTCTCTAGAAGCACTTTGAGATATGAAGCATTTCTTTGATCCTTGGGCTTCTTGGTAGTCTTTGAAACATCTTCATTTCACTTGTAGACTTCATTTCTATCCATGCTCTCATCTAGTTCACTAAGTCTTCATTTTAACATCTTAATGTTGATCTCCTTCTTGGCTTTGTATGTGAAATTCTTGTTCATGGTCATGTAAACATATCATCACATACAATCTACACTCTTCATTTTCTTTAAGGTTTTGACATACCAAAAGTTCAATAGTCTCTCCCTTTTTGGTGATGTCCAAAAGTTAAGAAATGGGTTAGTTCATTTCATAGCATATAAATTAAATGATAAGTAATAAGGCCATTTAAGACCTATAAATTCCAATGGAAGAAGAGGGTAACATAGGAATAGGGATATAAAGGCTTAAGACAATGGGTTATAGAAAAACTAATAACTCCAAGATTTCTTCATAAACTATCCAAAGGGAAAACCCATCTCATGATATGCCATGCTACCTAAAAAAGCTATCCATATACATAAACATGATCAACAATAATAAAAACTATCATAACATGTCATAAGCTATCCATCATCACATACAAAGGCCAAAAGGATCATAACTTACTTTTTCATAAATCATAACATACTATCGCTATCCATACAAATCCATAATCATATAAAAGCCATATAATACCCATATAATCCACAAAATTCTCCCCCTTTTTTGACATCACCTAAAAGGAGGGACTATCAAGGGAACCTAATTATTGACCTCAATAGCATCATTAGAGGCAACTGTTGCATGAGAATTCCTGTATGTCTTATCCTCCTCATCGTCATTATTGGTGCTAGCACTGGTGTTAGAGACATGCTACTCATCATCATCATTTGATGATGGAATGTGTATAGGAGCTCTTTGGGGATGAAGCTTTACTCAAAAATGAGATGAAGCAGGTGGATGAGATGGAGCCTATTGAGAGGATGAGGAAGTACCCTTCCTTTGATATGTGATCAAATCAATTGGTCTTCATTAAGATGAAGTCCCAAAATGTTCTCCATTTCTTGTCACTCTAATGTCTATGGAGCATCATCATGAGGATGAGAATTGGATCCCATGTGGGCAGTGCATCAAGCTTCTCAAAATTGAATGCATTTCCCAAATCATATGCCTAGGATGGCCTAGAAGTCATTGAGTGCCTAGCTAGAGTAGAATAGTCATTTGCACTATATGATATGGAAGGAGTGATGATATCCTTAAATTTCTCCCCATCTAAAAGAAGAGGTACTTCAACTGCATCAATTTTCTTACGAAGGTAAGAGGGGTTCCTACCAATCATCCCAATAGTTGTAGCAAAAGGCGTTAGCAACCTTTTGAGAGTGGATCTCATATGAAAACTAATTAATTTGGACCTCCTCAACTAAGGAGAGGCATGAGGAGGTGATGTAGATCCCTTCTTCCTTAATTTTATGACCTAGTGCTAGGTTCTGCAGCTTTAATATGTGTGGAGCTCCTTTTTTCTAAATACTCACCAAGGTTCCTATTACCTTTAAGAAAAGGCATATCAGAAATGGAAACTCCTCTTTGATGGTTCAACAAAATGATGATATGAGGATGCCCATAAACTCTCTTGTTGGTGAAGAACAATAAAGAATGAAGGCTTGAGCGACAACAAATAGTTGTAATTTTCTCCTTTTAAAATAATATTATAGAATATAATGAGAGAGAGAGAGAGAGAGAGGAAACATCTAAAATCATCTAACTCCTAAGTACTTTCCAACTACACAAAGATACAAACTGATCAAACAGAGCATTACAAAATTCATCATGGGAAACAAGGATTACATCATTCATGAAAATATCAAACATAGAATGGATTGTAACCTTATGAACATCTAAACTCGAAATCCCAAGAATTGCATTGACAACTTGTGGAGTGACTTCAACTAACATTCCCACAATAGTGGATGTAAATGCCTCAATAATAGCATTAGTAATTACTATGTTACTATAGAACTCCCTGATGAGGATCTTAGGCACACAAAAGTCCATAGAAATAAAGTACACCTAATTCAATGCTTGGAAAATACCATTTTCTCCTTCTGACAGTGCTATTGAAATAAAGGAATCATTTTAAAATAATAGAGAAAGTTTGGGTTACCTCAAAATGATGCTATGCGTCTATAGACCAAAATTGAGAAGTATAATATTTGTAGTGCTAGAAGATGCTCCCTTGGATTTCTTGCTCTTATGCGATGGTTACCTAGACATCCCAATTTTCTTGTGAGCCATCAATTTTTAAGGAAAATGCACAAATTTCCATTGGTGTGGAAGCATTGGTCAATTTCTCCTGGTGTTCACTTTATATAATCACAACCATCAAGGGTTTTTTTATGAAAATTTAAACATCTAACTTGACTAGTAGACGTCTATCCTACATCTCCCCAAAACACAGATAGATGTCTAACTCTAGATGTAGAAATCTATGGGTAGACATCTATCTTCTTGTGTAGACATCTAATGGTAGATTTCTAAGCAAGTAGTAAAACAAGATAAGAAAGGTACAAGGGATAGCTACCATGGATTATAGTCTTAAACACATTTCAAATGAGATGGAAAAGTGAAATCTTACCTATACTTACCTTAGTTGCTGATGGAAATCAAGATGTCTAAGGAGATTGGAACTAAGGATTTTCTTTTGAAGTTCCTTCTTTTAAACCAATTTCATTTATTTATAATGTCTTGCTTCCTTTAATAAAATTGTTGAGAGTTCTTTCACTTCCTTCTTTTTGCTTGATTCTCCACATATTTTTGTTTTCTTTACACTTTTTATTTTTCCTCCATTCCTTTTTGACTTACAAGATTTCCTTTCTAGGTGTGTTTGGGTAAGACCAAGGAGTCTTATGATATGAATAGGTGTTCATGTGATAATATTTTAAATTTCAATCCCATTTCTAATTCCAAAATCTATTACAATAATAACATCTAATCTTTTTGTTATGGTTAAAGTGATCAAACCATGGAGCTGCTCTTTGTTTGGAAGCAGTGTTTGTTGATACTTCAATCTTTGGAGTAGTCTCTTATTTGGATGAATTTTGTATAGATGCTTCTTCTTGTTGGTAGAACCCTAGTCCACTTTTATTGTGTGGAATTCTTCCTTTTCCTAGAACAATGCAAAGGGATTCTTTTCCTTTGATAAGTCTTTCATCATAAGTTTGGTATCTACGAGTTCTTTTTCCATTTTCTTACAAGACAAGGTTATTTTTTGTTCTCAGCCCTTAGGTTTGAGTTTTATTGTAAGAGGTGTAAATATTTTGTATTAAGTAGAGATGTATCTTGATCTTTTTCTTTCAAAGCCTTCTTTAGCTTTATACAAATATTTTTGAAGGATAATAGTTCATTGCATAAAATATCATACCTTTCCTCATCAATTTCAACTAGTTGATCATCATCTTTAGTTGTGTAGTGATCATCATCTGTGAAAGCCATGTAGATGACATGTGAGTCCTTTGTTATATCATCTACCTCTTCCTCCCTTTGTTCTCCATCATCCCAGCTAGTGTAGAAGTTTGTCTTTTGAGAATCAACTTCATTTTTATCTTTCCATTGTAACCTACCAATACTAGGACATTCAGAGGCCACATGGTCTCTTCCACCACATACCCAAAATTCTATGGAACATGCATCAAAATTTGAATTTGTAAAGTTTTTACCTTTCTCTTTACCTTTGGATTGATTGGGGCTTGGTTGATTGAAGCTTCTTATTTTTCTTGCAAGAAGTCTTTGAACTCTTCTTAATAGAAAATCTATTTCATCCTCATTATTCATTTCTTGTTCAACCAACTCCTTTTCTTTTGAAGTTGATTTTAGGATGATAGCCTTTTCCTTTATCACTCCTTCACTTCTGAGATTCATCTCATAATAAATCATAGCACTTTGAGGTTACTCAAAACTTAGCACCAAAAAGTCTCTGACTTCTTCCATAGCAATGACCTTGGGTTTGAACTCGAGCCATAAAGTTCTAATCATTTTTATAATTACATCACTTTTGGCAAGGCCTTGTCCATCCCTCTAATTGCTACAATAAGATACTTTTCCCTAGAGAAGTAATCCTTAATCTTTTCTCCTTCCTTCATTCTAAGCTTGTCATATTCACTTTGCAATACTAAAAGTTTTGATTGTTTAAATATAGATGTGCCCTCATAAGTTGCCTCTAAGGTTTTCCATATTTACTTAGCATTTTTACACCCAGCAATTCTATTAAACTTTGATTTATTTAATGTGAAATATAAACAAATTTTGGCTTTTGATTCATACATGAACTTATCTTTTTCTTTGGTAGTCCATTTGCTTCTTGGATTGAGTACTTTTGAGGTGCCATCAAAGGGTGGTGTGTAGCCTTCAAGAATTAACTTCCATACTTCAAATTCTATGGATTTGAAGAATCCTTGCATCCTTACCTTCTAGTATGCAATGTTAAACCCATTGAATATTGGTGGCTTTATGTAAGATGTCCTCTCCATAGTTTACTCTTGAATCTTGAAGCACAAACTTGAGAGTATTGGGCTTTAATATCACTTGTGGATCAAGAACTTAGAAGATGGATTGAATAAGTTTCCTAATTTAAAAGTTGCAACCACAAAAAAAAATACAAATTTTACATGGTTCCATAACTTGGGTATGTTCACACTTAAAGGATAGAATCTGTGCACACCTCTAGACTTTGTTTTTTCAAAACATGGTTTGAAGGGCACCATACCTTGTATAAGCTTTGAGCTTCACTCTAGAATGTTTAGAGAATCCTACAACCTTTACAAAAGTGAGCTTCAGACTGGAATGTTTTGTCACTACAAAACCACTCAACCTTGTAGGGTCCCGACAATTGCAACAAAGATGTCTTCTCATAAGAAGCACATCAACCCCACAGGGCTATAAGAAAGAACTAAAAGAAATAAGGAAAGAGTGTAACTTGCCTTACAAATCCTTCTACATGAAGCTTAATATAATCAAAACAAGAAAATAATGTTATAATGAAGAGCAAAGACAAATTCACTTAGAATAGCCAATGATGAATCTTATAAACAATGCTTGCTCAATTCCCAACATTTTTAGTTTTTCTTATAACCTTGGAGTTTCTAAAAACTCCTCGAAATTTGTACAATGGCTCTCAAATGACTACTCTAGATGTCTACTTCAAAGTTTAGACATCTATCTGAGAATACCCTCAATGCAAGAGAGATGTCTACCTGGAAGTGTAGACGTCTACATATAGATGTCTATCCTCAAGGATAGACATCTGCTATTTTTGCCAATTGTCTACTCTCTAGAAACACTTTAAGATATGAAGCATCTATTTTATCCTTAGGGTTCTGAGTAGTCTTTGAAACATCTTCATTTATCATGTAGACTTCATTTCTATTCATGCTTTCATCTAGTTTACTAACTCTTTGTTTTGACATCTCAACATAGATCGTGTTCTTTTCTCTTCAGGTGAAATTCTTATTTGTGATCTTGCAAACATATCATCATATACAATCTACATTCTCCATTTTTGCAAAAATTTTAGCATACCAAAAGGTCAACAGAGGGTAGATAACTTCTTAAAAATTTCAAATTTTATTGGACTTGCATCAATTATGGGATTAGAAAGACATGTTACACATGCATGAAGGCACTTCTTTGTCCAATGGTCAAGTCTCCTTTTAAATAAACTATGTAGTTAATAAATTGCTTCATAGTACCTCATTGCTAAGTAATAATATTTTTTTGCAATTTTGATAGCCTTATGGTTATTAAATCTTGGGATGATACAATGTGATGTTACTAGTAAGTGGTGTAGACTTGGTTTGGATCTTGGACAGAATGGATAATGATCATTTTAACCATTCATTCCACCTATAATTCATTATGCTTATGGTAAGACACGTCATGTCCCATTTTCTGCAATCCCTGCTATTACCATTTTATCTCACTATTATATATAATTATAATTTGATGGTTCTATAGAATATAGTATTATTTTCTTATTGGGATAATACTAACATGTAAATTTTGGAAGACATGTATGATTTACATTCAACTCCATGAGTGCCTATGGACACTTGTAAGTGTGATTATATAAGGACATTAAGGGCATGAGCCTACTATGAGGAGAATTCACCTGTATAACTTTTGTGTTTCATACTTGATGACCAATTCCACATCATCTTGTACCTCCTAAATACTTAAATAATCATTGTTATTTCCCTACATATTCATATTCACTCATAAGTTTGGTAATTTTGATCAAACCATATCCTAAAATGCTTAAGTTGACTTACCTTTCCTAAACTTCTTCTTTCACATAATTTTGATAATCAATTCTTATATTTTAAGCATCATTTATGATCGAGAACTGTTTGGATCATCTCTACAGCTTCTAGACTATCCATTTCACTAATTTTTTCCATTACTTTTTGCAAAAAAAAATCAAAAGTTTTATGATGATATTGTAAATATGATATATGAGCACCTACGATATTGCATCAATGATGTTGCACTTATAAAATCTATATATATGCATGGACCATTAGAAAATTTTTTCATTTCCTCATTTCACGCATAAGAAGTTCATGTTGTTTTTTTGATTTCCAAACTTCAGAACTCCATATCTTTCTCACCACATGTCTAATTTGAGCCATTTTTGTTTTCTTTTACTCACAGAGTGACCATCTTAGTCGTGGAGGAAAGTATTGTAGGTAGTTTTTGCAAATTGCATCAAATTTTTCTAATGCATGAAAGAACAATTAAGGGTAAGAATAATAAGAGATAATCACATTCCAATCTTACATAAGCTAATAAACTTAATGTTTCTTTCCAAATGATCATTTGAATATATTTTAAATAATATATAATAAATGGTAATCAGTCATTCAAGATAAATTTATTTCTAATTGTTAAAAATCATTTAATTAAGGGTTTTTTCTTATAAAGAATTTTGTCCAAATAATACATTCTTCTAACTCTACAATCTAAATTAAAACAAATTAAGAATAAAGAATGATGTTGATCAAAACCTAAAATTTGATAAAGGGTTATGAATTGTTAGGAATTTTTTCCATAATATTTGGATAATCTTAAAACTCTTTATGATTGCAAATGCCTCCAAAAGGACCTAAAGTAGAGGGATCATCACAACCAAGGGACAATAAGAGGTAGCAGACAAGGTGCAAAACAAAATTCTACAGAGAAAGAGGGACATTCATACAACATCCATCAATCCATACCTACGATCAGGTAATCTACGTAGGTAGAAGCTAATGCACTGCCAACTCCGAAACAAGGAAAAAACCTAATAATTTCCAATGAGTGTGTTCAAGTCATTGAGGATAAGTCTATCATGTCCACTATTATAGTGAAACTCAAATTTGGATACTTTATGGAGTTTGTACCTACATAGGTCTATGAATAACATCAAGCCTCTTCCTTATGGCCCACTATCTCAAGTAATGATAAATGATACCTAAAAGTAGTCTATTAATTTTGGTGAAACAAACAAGATGATGCCATAGTAAAAATTTAGGGATTCATAGTGCCATACTCTATAGAAGCAATTACAAAGGCATTGAATATACCAAATGTTAGAGCTAACATAGCTTACATATCCATAAGGTTCGATACTGACACAATGAATTTATGATTACAGAGGGCATATGGAACCACTAAAAAGGAGGATAGTGGATTATTTACTACTGAAAAGATTTATTTTAAGATTGGGACATACCACATATTCCCAAAAAAGTGGCTTAAATAAATTTCCATCTATGCTACCATAGAAAGTACTATTCTAATGGAAAAATTCCAAATCAACATTGCTCATCTGCTATTCCTAGAGATACAAAGAAGGTTTAAGGAAAAGAAGATAGGAAAACCTACTTTGCCATTCCCTTCTCTTATTAGGAAGTTATGCACAAGCTAGAGTTTTGGACTACACTAATGATGTTCTTCACAAGGCCCAAAATGCATAATATGTTAAAATTTCGTAGTTAGTGCCATCTAAGATAGACCAAGTAGAGGAACCAATAGGAATTGAGGCTACAATAGGATCCACACCAATGGAAAACATTCTAGCTACAAGAATAGAACAAGTAGGACCTAGTAGGTCAACTCTAGTTGTAAAAAGAGTAGGGTCAAGTGCTCTACCAATGCAGCAATACCACAGACCCTCAATGAGCCACCTACAATAGATAGTAGAGATAATAAGTTAAGGGAGAAGAAAGGTCTCAAGTATGTATTGAGTCAAAGATAATCATAATAGAACTACCATTTCCATAGGACTTACCAATAGTCAAGTATCTTTGTAGATAAGAGAGGATGATGACTAGGCATAGAAAATTTTAGGGAATGCTACATCCTTCCAAGTAATCTTAGAAATAGGAGAACGAGTCACCTTAGTGATCATGCAACATCAAGATGTAGCTGGAGAAGCTAAAGTCATAATTGATCACACTAAGGAATTCTTTAATGTTCTTGTTTTGCCATTGACAGATATCACTAAAGCTAAAGATGTGAAAACCTTGGCTAAAATATCAATGCCCCCTACAGAACATGAAGATGTACTATAGAGACTACTGTAGACAAGGTAAGTCATGCAGAATCTTTTTGATATCCTCAACAATATCACGGTAGTTTACTCAAAACTAATATCAACAAAAGGTAAGCTAGTCATGGCTGAAAAAACACTACAGCACATAGAAAATAAAGTTAAGAGATTACAAGAAGAGTTAGCTGCATTAAGAACAAGAAGATAAGATCCTGCATAACACAGTATACTAGACCAGATAGCAATGTTTGGAAATGAATAGATTGGTTAACTAATGACCAAGAAAAAACAAATGGAGATGGAAAAGGAGAAAGTAGTATGAAATGCTTCAGTAGCAGAAGCTTAGATGTATGCACATGCTAAGACCATTGTTATACTATAAAGAAGAACAAAAAAAATTGTTACAGCTACTTTAAGGTTGACAGACATTAAAAAACAAAAGAACATGCTAGAATTCATTAGCTTCAAGAGTAGTTTTCTAGAGTCAACCGTAATATTAAATAGTTGGCCCATGAAAATAGAATACTATCAATCGAAGAAGTACACGTAGTCTAACAAAAATCAACTATTGATATTAGCACATAGCAAAATAAGGCTAATAAGCATTAAAGATTGAAAGAGTACTTTAGGGATTAAGTGGACATGTATAAGTAGATCAATCAGAAGGAAATCAAAATTACCAAAGCTAGAATTAGTTCCATCACATAATGGACATCTAATTGACAACCCATCCTAAATAGCCTTGCTCACGTTCATTAAGAAAAATTAAAGAACAAAGACCTAAAAATTGAGGACTTAACAAAATATATGTGATTAACAAATTTCTAATATTCTAACTTTTCCATGTTGATAGTAAGTAAGCCAAGAATAGAATTAGAGTAAAAAATGGCCATAGTATAATTAATGTATGAAAAAGAGTTTGTAGATAGGAAAGATGTGTAACAGAAGCTTCACATAGAAAAATCTGAACTAAAAGTAGTCAAGTCTAGCTACCAAAGTCGAAAATATGTAGCAGCAAACCTAACTTGAAGGATGATAAATTATCAAGAGTTATAGAAGATGGTGATAGCTTTTAAGTAGAAAAAAAATACAATTTACAGGATGGTACCTCAAAGCCAATAAGATGTTTCCATAATTGTCGTGTTCTTAGGAAGTACTGACTCATGCAAACATCATTGAATTTTCATGGGCTATACATGATCCCAAATCAAAAGAAAAAAAAGCTTAGAGCACTACTAAACTAATATCAATTCAAGAAACTAGATGATAAATAAAAAATTACTAATGGAAGAACCACCATTTCCTAAAACCTTAAGAAATCTATATCAAGCTTAGTTTTATTTTACTTTGTTTTGTTTTTGTCATATGTATCAATAATGTTTAGCATGATAATTTTATAATGCCACTTGAATTATGGTATAGCATTCATAGTAGAGTTAGCCATGTATATATGTATCATAATGTCAAAGTCTATGTAACCCAAAAGTTTGTAAGAAACTCTATCCTCCTTTTTTTAAAAGTGGAGGATGAGTTTTTAGTCAGTTGTGTGGGTTTGATCTTGAGTATACCATAATTACGATATTGTAGCTCTACACACATCATCATAGATATGATATAGTGGGTCATGATCCTGCTTATAAATACCAACCCACCATCCCATCAAGAACAAGTTTTGTTCAACACTTAGAAACATTCTTGTAGTTTGTTTTCTCAAAGTTAGAGTTAGAGTAAATGCCCATAGTGTAGTGAATTACAGTTATATGGAATATTTATTCAAGTAGATTATTTCTAGATATAATTCATAAATGGAAATAAAGATCAAGATTGTTATTCATTATTGTAGCATATCACTTAGCATAATTTACTTTTTCATAATGTTTACTTTTTCTTTTACCAAGTTATTTACATCTCCTAAGTCATTTATTATTCTAATGCTTATTAGTAAGGCTGAATAAGTATAACTAGTTTCAAGCATAAAATGTAATTATTTGGTAACCCAGTAGTAACTTTGCTTGATTTGATTAGTAGTAAATTTACTTGGGAATTCCAGTATTAGTTACATTAGTCTAGGATGTGTACAGAAAACTAGGAACAGATACTTATCATCATAGGATAGAATAGATTTATATTTTCATGATACTTAGAATTAGAATTTATAATCATTTTCATCATGTTTACACTTAGCATACTTAAATCTCAAAAATATTAGTTTCTCATGTACCTTACTAAGAGTTAAACCATACATTTTGCACCTTGCTAACTCTAAGTGGAAAAACAATGATCATGAACTTAATATCAAGTCACTAGTATACTTACATTGTCTATCCATGAATTATGATATGGTCACATGTGAACACTTGTGACTTATATTCTTGAGTGTTGGAATAACCAATTGCACATCACCATATGAACTAAGTTCGCAAAAGTGTGATTAGAAAGACAATGATCAGCGATCTAACACTTAGCTATCTAGACATATATACTAGTCTTAGTCCATGGGATTTGACTAAATTGTGTTTGAATGCTTGTGATCTGTATGGTTGAGCATATGGTCTACTCTACCACTCATCGATCAACATATAAAATTAGATTCAAAATCTTAAAAGTATGCCTTTGTTCTGTATGATGATGATGTTAAGGAGTACATATTATGAGATCCTGTTGATCATAAAATCATCTACAAAAGATATGTAGTTTTTTATGAATCCTCTAATAATTTTTTAAAAATGTAAAAGTTAAACAAAAGTGGATAGATGTAACTAGTAATTAACTACTTTAGTTGAAAACTTACTCATATTCTAATAAACAGTAGTAAGAGCTTTAAAGAGAGTTTTTCAAATGAAGAGACATAAATATACATAGTTGCACAACCTTTAATAAGATCCACATGAGTAAGTATTTTTCTTAAGAAATTTGATAAATATGTTGCACTATTTTCATATGGAAGTATACTACACTCATATTAAGAAGCCATGAAAGATGCTTCTAGTTCTAAATAGAAAAAGAAAAACAATGCAAGAGGAAATGGATTTGTTGAAGATGAATGAAACATGAGATTAGTATTAGAGAAAAAGTTAAGAATTATCACTAATGGGTAGTTTGTTAGGAATAGGAAGTGCTTTAGTTATTTGAATATATGAAAAGACAAAAAGAGATAGTTGCACAACCTTTAAAAAGATCCATAAGAGTACGTGTTCTTCCTAACAAATTTTATGGTTATGTTATACTTGCATTATTTTTAGAGAAAACAAAACTAGACTTCTACCAAGAAGCTATGAGAGATGCTTCTAGTTCTCAATAGAAAAAAGTAATGCAAGATGAGATGGATTCTTTAGAGGAAAAGAAAATTGGAATTTGGTGGAGCTTCTAAAAACTAGAAAAGATATTAGTTGTGAATGGATTTATAAGTTGAAAAGAATAATTGGTGTTGATATTGATAGGTATAAAGAAGAAAATAACAAAAGGTTATTTACAAAATTAAGGCATAGATTTTATAGAATTTTCACAAAATTAATGGAAATAAGACAAAACCATTTTCTTAGATTGTTAAAAGGATTAACTAGTAGAATAAAGTTTGATTGAACTGACATTCATCAGAACTAACTCAAGAATACATAAATGTTTTGCATAAATTAAAGATCATAAGTAATATTTCCTTAGCAATTTGCACAATATCTTAATATAAAGTTTTGAGCTAGAGCATGTTTGTGTTTGGTGTAAGAGCTCAACTTCAACAAGAAAGAAACTCTCTTGAAATCAACAAACTTGAGATTCATTTGAACCCCTTTAGCTCAAGGTAGATGATGCATGTATACGTCATCTACTTGTAGTAATTGATTCCATAATTGGATCCTCTTATAATAGTAGGATCATGATTTGTTCACTTGTGTTTAAACATCTTATTTGTCATCTTTGACTACTTGCAAAAGTGTCTAAATGGGTCTTCCACTTAAACCACATATTAGCTTTGATACCAAAGTGTAATACCACTAATCTAGATAAGCATCACTCAATACCACCTAATGATGCATCATGGTTTGGCCACGTTGACAGATGCTATCGACATGATGCAGTCAATGGGATCTCATCAGTTTAACTCATTGATGTGTATCCATCGATGGGGCACCTTGTTTCCACCTATAAATGTGTACTTGCCATTGCATTTATGACATTTCTTTCACAAGTTGTACCAAATCTTTATTATTTTTTCTTTTTGAAAGTTAGAATATTTGCTAAGTGCCTACAATAGAAGTGAAAGAGTGTATGCATCTTTATTTGAGCACTATAATATGTGCAGCAATAAAGATGAGCTCTCTGATAAACCTTGTAGCACTTTAAAATAGATTAATTGTTTCCTTTATGCATTTAATATTTTAAGTAATTTTATTTAATGTTTTAATTAATTAATTAATCTAGATTACATAGTGTTTAATTAACACACATAGGTTCAACCACTTCGAGCATATGTGTAATGCTTGGTAATCCTAGTAACACTTAACATTTGGTAACCCAGTTGCATTATATGTGTTCAGGATGTGTATGATAAGTCGAAATAGATGCTTATGTTGGGATTAGTTAAGTGTTAGCTAGTTGATTAGATTAAATTAGAAATTTAATATGTTTATTCACTTTTCTTCATTCTTAGGAGACTTAAACATAAAAAGATAAAAATGACAAAAATCATATGCCTCAATTGCACTTAACCATACCCTTGTACTCACAAGTGTAATTGGGAAGACAATGATTACAACAGTTAATTCACCTCCTAAAACTCGTGTACTTAGAAGGCTAGAAGTCCTTGGAATTTGACCAAATCATGTGTAAATTCTTGTGATTTGTATGGTTGGGTATAGGGTATACTCACCGCTCATCATTAGTGTCATTGTTGGGGACTTCTAGTTAATACGTGCACTCTCTAGGACTTAGTGAAAACTATTTCAAATCGTTGGAACAAACCCTAAAGTCATAATCATTTGAATAATAATCATAATTATACTTAAAGAACACTATTATTTTCCTTTTAAGTGAAAATTTCTTCTTCTCATAGGCATGATGAATCAAAACTATGAGTCCCCAAGAATTCAAAGTGGTATATACTCATCTAAATCATTTTGTGCCTGATTTGACCTTCATCCTGCACTAGGATGAACAACTACAGTGGAGAGACATGGAGGGCAATGTTGTGTTACTGCCCAACCAATCTATTCTTGGGATGCTACTCCAAACTCTTAAGAGGTTGGGCCTCCAATATCTTCACAAAGAATACCTTGTACAAGACCATGACTATTGGGACTACCATTCCACTGAAACATAGCGCAAAAGAGATTAGCACTAGGAGAAGCGCCATGAAGCTACAAAGGGGAAACAGTTCACTAATCCTTTTTCTTGCTAAACCAAAAGAATAATGAGGATCCTCCCTCTTGGGGTTCTCAACATGAAGATTCTCCAGCCCTTAACTTTGGTGAAGGGGGCTTGAGCCCGAACTTACAGTTCATTATCAATAATCTTGGTTCAGGCAAAAGTGGGAGTTAAGGTAAGGGCTTAGGCAAGCATTATGATAAAGATAAATATGATGGTCATGGCCATGATAAGTAGAGAGGAGGTGGAAAATACCATGATGATGGTAGTATTCCTTCCTCTTCGTCCTCTTCATTTGCATCTTCTTCTTCCTCCTCTGAATTTGATTGAAACCATAGGGGATGAAATCCTGATGGAGATGAATGGTGGGACAACAATGATCATAGGCCCTACCTTGAACGAAGGGGTAGTAGAGGACATCATAGGTGTCATCAAAATCATAATGATGATAAACCTTTACTTGTAGCTCAAAGCATGCTAAACATTACAAATGTAGTCATAATTCCAACCAGGCATGTGAAAGATAGTAGAATCAAGAGATTGGATATGAACAATATCCCTAGATTTGAGGGAGGGTATAACTCAGATCCACATATCCATCTTCAAGCCTTTCACAATGCCTGTGCCTTACAAAACATCAAAAATGATTGGTAAAAACTTAAGGTATTTCTTAGGATACTCACAAAAGAAGCAGAAAGTTGGTATTGCTCTTTGGATAGGGAATCAATTTGTAAATGGAGTTGCATGCTTGAGTTGTTTAATGACAAATATTAGACGTACTCCTGAGTGTCCAATCTAAGAAAGCAAATCCAAGGTTGGTGACAAGGAACACATGAACCCTTAGACACAACCATGGATAGGTATTATTCGCTTTTGCACATATGTCTTGTTCATGGTTATTCTCAACGGGAGTAGCTTCACCATATCATAGATGGGCTTTGAACAGAAACGAGGAGAACTCTTTGGGTTTATGCCCAAGGGAGATTTTCAGAACTTCAAGCCCATCAAATCCAAAGGTTGATTGAGTAGGTTGCAAAAGAAGAAGGAGAATTGATGAAATAGGAAAGCATTAAAGAATATAACTGGGATCCTTCCATTAGAAAAAAGGAGGTATGATTCTATGACAATGAGGGGGAGGCACCACTTGATGAAGCGGTCTGGCAAAAAATCTTACTAATTCAAAAATATATTTCCAAAATTTTTGCTAAGGTGGACAGAATGTGGGAAACTTTGGATGAAAAATTCTAAACTGCTTTGAAAATTGTACAGGAATCTGAAGAGTAAGGTAGTGATCATGATCGTAGGAGAAGAAAGAAAGCTAAACGTGCCTACCAAAGGGGTAAGGGCAAAGCTATTGTAGTAGAAGAGGTTGTGGAGTTAGAATTAGATGATGGTGGTGGGTGTGACATCAACTAATATAAACATCCTAAGGTAAATTACCCTATTGTGTAACACTTGCAAGAATCTAAGGTGTATGCTCTAAATTATAGGATGCTAAGAAGGTAAGCACCCAAAAGATTGCCTTATCCTTAAGGTAATCCTAGGTAGTTTCACCAGCAAAAACAAGCTTAGTATCTAAGTGGAACTCCACCACAATCATATGAGTAGTATCATTAGTGGTAGCATCCACAGTCATGGGGGATGCCACTTCCAAGGTAGCAGTACCCTTACAAGCAGCTAGATCCATATGGATACTATACTGACCTAAATCATCAGTGTAAGGTTGGAAAGGAAACAGACACCGAGAGATAGTCAGATAGCCACAGCTGACCCTACCTTTGCCCGAGGGCAAGCTAGAAAAATAAACGAAGGTAGAGTGTCTTGGATGGTCTGCACGCAGATTAAGCAAGGACTTCCCCGAGCGTAAGCTACGGCTAGCGCTGGGGTTATCGTAAACAGGATGTAAATGAAATGCAAACAGTAATATGAAATGTAAACAGAGCATATTGAATTTTAAATATAGTGTAAATAGAGCTATTGTAGACAAAGCATAAACCAAAGTAAATAATGTAAATGGAAGGCAATAATAAAACTGTATTGTATTGCCTAAATAGGAATATGCACTGGTCAAAGTGTAGTTGCACACGTGTGGATGGAAAGTCAAACGCCTAGCCCCAGAATGATATGACACGATCATGTGATGATGAAATAGGATGAACGTCAGAAATACTTGGAAGCCAACAATCAGGTTAGCTGAATGCCCAAGGATTGCAAATTTTGTCCTTCTTCAGAGTTGCCAATCTCTGCAATTTTTGCCTCCCAGTTTATGTGAATTGATAGGGTATTTATAGGGCTGGGTTGGGTGATGGATAGTTGAATTCTTTGACCAGGTTCAATGTATCTATGTTTAGATAGTTGTGTACGAGTTGGATGTGTGTTGTCAAGATACATTCTTGACTAGGTTCAATGTATCTATGTTGGATAGTTGTGCACGAGTTGGATGTGTGCTGGATATTTGTCTTCTTTGACTAGATTCAATGTATCTCACAACATGTGGGTCATTCAAGCCCATGAAAATACAAATAATTTAGACAAGCTCGCAAATGATAAAAATTTACAAAGAAAATCAAGGAGGATTAACTCTGCCTCGCTTGTCTAGCATCCCGCGTGACCTGCAGTGTAACCTCCAAAACTTGCAATTTTGAGCTGAAATCTAGAATTTCTGAAGGCTGGGACCCATAGTTATCAATAGTGGACCCTGAGGATGACTTTCACCCTTGAAATCAAGTAATTTTGGCTCATTTTTGGGGCTCTAAAAATTGGTGACGTTGATCCTTACACTGTGCAACGTTTGAAAAAGTAACCCTAGCATCACCAAGTCAAAATGGCATATTTGAGGCCCAAATCTTGATTTTCTAGGAAGCTAGGAGCTGCTGAGGACCTTGGTGAAGATCATGGGGGGTCCTTGTGCTTGATTTCGACCTATTTTGACTCAATTTCGGGGCTCCAAAAGTTGATGACGCTGATCCTTACGCTATGCAGNCTATGCAGCGTCTGAAAAAATAACCAAAGTGTACTTAGCCAAAACCAAACATTTTGAACCCAAAAATTTTGATTCTAGATGCTGGAAGTTGGTGCAATTGCCTATGGACCCTAGGGGAACCTTTCCTATTGAATCATGGGCCATCGGGACCTATTTTGGAGGCCTCCAAGTTTGGTCACGTTGTACTCATGTTGGGCAGTAGCATGACTTAGCTTGATTCTTGTCTAAAAGTGCTAGGCAAAAATTAGTGGTGTTTCATTGGCCCCTCTTTGTTGACATCTAGAGGAATTCACCCGAGAGGCATCGACAAAGAAGTGTAAAATACCATAAGCAACAAAGCATCAAACATTAATCGTTGGCCCTTGGTTGGGTGTCATCGCTCTGTTTTCAAAAGTACATGGGATTGAGGGAATGTGGTTCAAGATCCAAGGGAATTAGTTGTAACTAGGGAAGCTAGGAGATTAAGGGCTATGATTGCTGCTAGGATTTGTGGGAGAGGAATTCTCTCTTGTGCACAAGTCATGTCATTGATCCTTGTCAACAGTCAAGTTTTCAGTAGACTCGAAACCAAGACATAGGAGGTGTGTTCTTTGGAGAAATGGGACTCTTATAGAGTATTTGCAGGGCCCGTTGTAAACAACCAAAGCCACGCAATGATGTGTAACATGGTTTCTTTGAGACATGAGTGTAACT
>MNCI01002137.1:68149-87117 GCA_015680685.1 Gnetum montanum | reverse complement strand
GGCGCTTGTTTAATTTGAATCAAGCTATCTAATGTGGCTTTAGGTTTTAGATTGTATTTAAAATGGATGACAAATTGGTACAATAGATCCTCCAGAGAAGATATAGAGCTACGAGGTAAGGCTTGGTACCAGTCTAAGGCTCTTCCTGCTAAGGACATAGCAAATATACACAGAATTACATGGGGCCATGCCTGAAGCAAAAGACTTTCGGTTCGGAATGTCACTAGGTGGGCATTTGTGTCTCCCTCTCCATTGTATTTGGTCAACTGAGGTAACAAGACTTCCTTTGGCAAGGTTAAGGGTGGAACTGAGGGGTCAATTGGGTCATCTTGATAGAAATCTAGTACTTTGACTTCCTCATTGTTGAAATTTTTAAGGCATTTTAATTCTTCTGCCAACGAGTGCATCATTTTTTGTGTGTCTGCCCATTCTTGGGCGGTAGGCAAACTGGTGGATTGAGTGGATTGTGGATGATAATGGTTTAATTATTGCATTGTTTGTGGAAAGGTAGGTTGTTGGGCTAACATTTGTTGTGGTGGGATGGTATTCGGGACTAAGACCATCGGTGGAGCTCACTGCCCAACTACAAGTTGTGAGGTAACACCTTGCACATGTTGGGTTGGAGTAATCAATGGTGCCCCATAAATCTGCACCTAGGGTATGTAATGGGTGGATGTGGAAGCTAGTATGACTGACAATAGTCCAATTACTTGAGGTTGGAAGATTGACCCTGCATCGGTTTGGGGGAATTGTTGGGACTGCACTAATGGAGGAATGATGGAAGTGGATGCATCAGAGTGAATGTTATTGAGCACGGAGAAGATAGGAATGGAATGGGGAACAAGTGGTCGAGTATTTGCGGATGAAGAAGGAAACATAGTTTCTTCCAGGAAAGGATGGAATAATGGATTTGTGTGGGCATGGGGACTAACGGTATGGTAAAAATCTCCATGTTTGGATTGGGTTGCAAAATCATGTTCCTCATCTTGAGGCTCTATTGGCAGTAGCTGTAAGGCTTGACTTCTAGCCATAAGAAGTTGGGATATGAGTTTATGATGGTTTTCAGACAACGGGATTATATCAAATGTTGAAGGGATGAACTCACGACCTCCTTTGTGGACAAGTTCATAGTCTCGTTTCGCTTTCTTTTCCACATGATCGATAGGCAAGTTGGCATGGATTTTTACACAAATGAAGTTATATTATTCAGAGCTTAGTGTGGCTCGCTTTGGTTGGATTGTGGTATGAAACATGTTAGGCATTGATGTAGAAGGTTGATCTGGATTCATATTCACAAATTGGGCTGTGAAAGTTGCTATTTGTAGAAAATGGCTAACTTTGAAAATGAAAAAAATAAAGAAATAAATAAAATAAAATAAAATAAAAAGACTAAATCTACCAGTATTAGGAAAATGGATAAGTGTAAAAATGAAAGAAAAAAATGCTAAGTATGAAAATGCAGGGAAGAAAATGCTAAGTGTGAAAACTGCTAAAAATGATCAACTTTAGCGCTGCACTCACTACGCTGGAGCTTGCTATGCTCTAAGAACTTGTTATGCTCTCTAGAACATCCAGAGTTTTGACTAAGTGCTAATCAAAAATGTAGATAGAAATGGTTCATGCCCTCCTTTTAGCACCAAAAACTGTACTGACCTAAATCGTCGGTGTAAGGCTGGAAAGGAAACAGACACTGAGAGATCATTGGACAGCCACAGCTGACCCTACCTTCACCCAAGGACAAGCTAGAAAAGTAAATGAAGGAAGAGTGCCTTGGATGGTCTGCACGCAAATCAAGTAAGGACTTCCCCAAGCGTAAGCTATGGCTAGCGCTGGGGTTATCGTAAATGAGATGTAAATGGAATGCAAACAGTAATATGAAATGTAAACAGAGCATATTGAATTTTAAATAAAGTGTAAACAGAGCTATATTGTAGAAAAAGCATAAACTGAAGTAAATAATATAAATGAAAGGCAATAATGAAACTGTATTGTATTGCTTAAACAAGAATATGCACCGGTCAAAGCGTAGTTGCACACATGTGGATGGCAAGTCAAACGCCTAGNGTTCAATGTATCTGTGTTGGATAGTTGTGCACGAGTTGGATGTGTGCTGGATATTTGTCTTCTTTGACCAGATTCAATGTATCTCACAACATGTGGGTCATTCAAGCCCATGAAAATACAAATAATTTAGACAAGCCCTCAAATGATAAAAATTTACAAAGAAAATCAATGAGGATTAACTCTGCCTCGCTTGTCTAGCATCCAGCGTGACCTGCAGTGTGACCTCCAAAATTTGCAATTTTGAGCTGAAATCTAGAATTTCTAAAGGTTGGGACCCATAGCTATCAATAGTGGACCCTGAGGATGACTTGCACCCTTGAAATCAAGTCATTTTGGCTTAGTTTTGGGGCTCTAAAAATTGGTGACGTTGATCCTTACGCTATGCAATGTTTGAAAAAGTAACCCCAGCGTCACCAAGTCAAAATGGCATATTTGAGGCCCAAATCTTGATTTTCTGGAAGCTAGGAGTTGCTGGGGACCTTGGTGAAGGTCATGGGGGATCCTTGTGCTTGATTTCAGCCTGTTTTAACTCAATTTTAGGGCTCCAAAAGTTGATGACGCTAATCCTTACGCTATGCAGCGTCTGGAAAAGTAACCAAAGTGTACTTAGCCAAAACCAAACATTTTGAACCTGAAACTTTTGATTCTACATGCTGGAAGTTGGTGCAGTCGCTTATGGACCCCAGGGGGACCTTGCCTATTGAATCATGGGCCATCGGGGGCTGTTTTGGAGGCCTCCAAGTTTGGTCACGTTGTACTCTTGTTGGGCAAAAGCATGACTTAGCTTGATTCTTGTCTAAAAGTGCTAGGCCAAAATTAGTAGTGTTTCAGGTATTATGTTTAATAACTCATGTCTCCATGTGACTCTTCTAGTCATGCTTCTTTTCAGTATCACTACTACCCTCTAGAGTATTATAGAGCTCATTCTCCATCTTCTAGAGGAGAGCCCCCATTTTATTAATATCCTTCTCATTCTTCCACACATGCCCCTCCATCTTTAACCTAGTTACCACCTACTCCATCCATGAAGGATGAGATTCCCATGTAGCTACAACAACATAACACTACTAGAGTTGTTAACTTACAACCAGTTCCTTTACCAAGTGGTTCCAAACCTAGACCCAGAAAAAGATTATTCTTCCAAACCAATAGCCCTACAAAACCCTCACTAGCTCATGCAATTGGTTTCCCAATGTCTCCTTCATCCTCTACATTTATTCCTTTTGAGAACCCTTCAAACCAAATGCCTTCCAAGATCTACACAGTCATGTTAACCCACACGGTATTCAATTGGATCAAGGTTGGCAACCTTCCTAGGTAAAGAGCTGATCTTGGAAGTCCCCTCATCTACTTGCAAATTGCTAAGAATGAGCCATGCAAGGCTCTTCTTGATTCAGGTTCTAGTGTAAACTTGATTTCTCATGAAATGTACAAAGCCTGGAACCTGCCACCTCTCAAGAAGAGCAACATTCATTGAGAATTAACATATCAATACATTACTATTACTTTGGGACTAGTAAAGGATATTGTGATCACTATTTGTGGGTGGTCCTATCTTGTCAATTTCCTAGTGATCAAGCTTGACAATTGTAAGGGGAACTTCCTAATCATTATGAGAAGGGCTTGGTTGAACACTATTGATGCATGAATGGACATCAAAGACCTTTCCCTAGAAATTTTCAAGGAAAATGCATTTGGAAAGATTGAGAAGAAGAGAGTTCCATGCATTGCATACAGTAATATAGGATGCAACTATGTGTAGAAATTATGATCTATTAAAAGAAAATTAACCAAAGCATGCAGATAGTGTGTAGAAGAATTTGAAATTCAAAAGTGCTTGTACGCAATAGCCACAAAGCAAGAGGGCACATAGTGGCTAACAACTAATCTTGAAAGCAACACATTTTGCATGGAACCAATTGAGAGCCTAACATGTGTCTATGTTAAAGGCATGAATGAACTAGAGCAAGTTCATCGCCAACTCTTTGATGATAAATTGGATGATACTTATTAGGGAGAGTTGGAAATCCCTAAAGTTTTTAAACATAAGCCGTTAGAGTTGAAGACTCTACCTGCTGGCATGGAGTATGCATTACTGAAAAATGGCAAGTCAATGATAATCAATGTTAATCTTTCTCCTAAGCAAAAAAAGATACTACTAAATGTGGTTAACAAATGGCCAACAACATTTGCTTGGTCATATCCTAAACTCACTAGGATTGATCCTAGGATATGTCAGTAGTGCATCTATATTGATCCTTCCATTAAGCCAAAGAGGCAACCACAATAGAAGCTGAACCCCATATTGAAGTAGATTGTCAAAGATGAAATTGAACAACTTCTCAAAGAGAGTTTCATCTATCCAATTGTAGATAGAAAGTGGGTTAGTGTGCTTGTGATTATGCCAAAGAAATATGGCAGGTCAAGGGTGTGTATTGATTTTAGGCTATTAAACATGGCGAAGTTCAAAGATCATTTTCTATTACCATTTGTGAACAAGATGTTGAATACTATCTCTGGGCATTATTTTTATATTTTTCTAGATGGTTATAGTGGCTACAACTAGATTCAAATTGCACCAAAAGATCAGGCCAAAACAATAGTCATGAGTCCCTTGGGAACTTTTGCATATTGAAAGATGTCATTTGGTCTGTTTAATGCCCCTACAACTTTCCAATGCCTCGTCCTGAGCATTTTTTAGTAGAAGATTGATAGTAGGGTGGAAATATTTATGGATGACTTCTCCACCTATGGCATTACATTTAAGCAAGCCTTGGACTACCATGAGTAAGTTCTTAAAAGGTGCGTGGAGAAGAATCTTTGGCTCAATTGGCAAAAGAGTCATCTCATGGTCTAAGAGGGCATTTTCATTGGGAATAGAATCTCACAAGTAGGGATTGAGGTGGACCTTGAAAAGATTAGGGTCATCTAAGGAATAACTTGCTAATTGAAAATTGTTAAAGATGTTCAGTTATTCCTTGGACACACTAGCTACTACCGACGATTCATAGAGAATTTCTCTAAAATCGCTAAATCATTGGTTGAGCTCACAAAGAAAGATGCTCCATTCTTATGGACCAATGAATGCAAAAAGGCATTCTAGCAACTCAAGCACAAGCTCATAGAAACTCCAATTCTATGAGCACCTAATTGGTGCCATCCATTTCACATCATGACAGATGCATCAAACTATGCCTTAGAAGCTATGCTTATGTAGTTGGACAATCAAAAATGTCCTTATTACATCCACTGCATAAGCCAAAGCATTGTGGGTGCTCAACTCAACTACACCATAATGGAAAAAGAGCTAATGGCAATGGTGTATTCCTTATAGAAATTCAGGTACTATGTACTTAGATACAAGGTGTTTGTGCACATCAACCACAATGCCATTTGCTTCCTAATGAATAAGTCAACGGTGAGTCCCTGTGTCATATAGTGGTTGATGATTTTATAGAAGTTTGATATTATAATGGTAGATAAAAATGGAATTGATAATGTGGTCATTGACCACCTTTCTTAGTTATGACAAGACAACAAAGAGGAGGAGAGCCCATGCTCTAATAAATTTCTTAATGAACTCCTCTTTGCTAGTGTAATAAATGAACTAGTACATACTGAACCAAATTGATATGATGACATTCTCACTTATCTTCTTACTTAGGAGATTCCATAAAACTTGGACAACTAGAAAAAACAAGAGTTTGTTCATTAGGCCAAACACTTCATAAAGATTAACAAACACCTTTACAAGGTGTGCACCGATGGCTTGGTTCATTGGTGTGTCCCTGATGCTAATCAACTACGCATTCTCTAAGATGCTCATGAGGATCCTTATGGAGATCACTATGTAGGAAGATAAAAAATCATTAAGATCCTGATGGTAGAGTATTATTGTTCCAATAATCTTTAGAGATGCTAACCAATTCATCTACTTTTGTAAATGTTATCAACGAGATGGTGGGTTGACTACTCGAATGGAGGGGCCTCAACAATGGATCCAACCATTGGAACCCTTTGACATATGGGGCATAGACTTCATGGGTTGCATCACATCCATGTTAAATGAAAAGGCATACATAATAGTTGTTATTGAATATTATATGAAATGTACAGAAGTAATGGCCATCATCGGCTATATATCTTTTACTACTGCTTAGATTGTATAAAAAAATGTTGTAAAGAGGTTTGGAGTGCCATGTGCACTAATTTATGACAATGGAACTCATTTTACAGGTACTACCTTTCACAAGTTCATGCAAGCTTGGAGGTTGAACATAAATTAACAACACCTTACTAGCCCCAAGCCAATGGTTAAGCTAAGCTTATCAATAGGGATATCTTAAAAATCTTAATGAGAACAATTAGCAAATATAGGAGAGATTAGAGTAAAAAACTCAATGATGCCCTTTGGGCCTACCACTCTTCATGAAGACTCCCTATAGGCTACTCTCCCTATGAGCTAGCTTACGAGAAATTACCAACCCTTCAAATTTAATCCAAGCTCTGTACACTTTCAATAGTCTGTGACCTTGATCTTAACATTAGCCTAGCATAGAAAGAAAGATTAATTAATCTTAATGTGCTAGATGAGAATAGATTAGTGGTCCTATCCTTGAATGAAGTGCATAAGGCATTCAACAAAAAGCACCATGACTTTAGAATAAGAAAAGTCAAATTCCAAGTTGGAGACAAGGTCCTTTATTGGAACACCACACATGTGCCTCAAAAGACCAAGTTCCAAATATTATGGGAAGGGTGTTATGTCATTCATGAAACCTTTCCTTATGGGACCATGTTAATCTACAAACCTAAGTTCCCAAAAAAAAAACTAGTCAACACACAAGAAGTCAAACCTTTCCATGAGCCCAAGCAAGCTAGTGGAAGTAACACCTTCTCAGATGGACAACCTTGCTCAATTTTTTAGGTCTCCTCCTTTCAAATCAGTCATGGGGGAGATGGCCATCCATGCTAATTATTAAAGTGGCTCCTTGGTTTTTCTACTTTTTTTTTTTACAATTTCTTTGGTTTTATACATTTTTATTTGACACTTTGTTATTTTTTCAATTTTTTTTTACAGAATCATTAGTAAGTTTTGACTTTCTTAAATATTTTATAATTTCTTTTATATTTTACTTTATTTTGGTATGAATTTTTCGTATTTTTTCTAATAAAAGTGCTTTATTGTTAGTAGGATACAGAGATGCTGTAGTTGTTTGCTAATGGTGGTTTGTACTTACTGTTTTTGATTACTAATGTTTGATTTCTATTTTTGAATTTTGATGACTAATGACTAAGACAAAGTTTCTTTTTCATGGAATAGGTAGTGAGTCCACATCATTCACCCCTCCACAAACTCTATGGTCTTCCTAGTTTTGGAATTATAAGGTCCCTTTTTCTTAATGAAACTTTAACAAACTTATGACCTTAGTAGTTTCCAAACTTGGAAAGGATTCAAATAGGTTGAAAAGGGTGTGACTTCAAGGGGACTCAATACTCTTTGTGCCTTTCTAATTACTTGAGTGCATGAGTGTTTTCATGGATTTCTTACTGTTTCATGTTGACCAATAATAGGAAGTTAATAAGTCTTTGCATGGTGTGATTTCTATCCAAAAATTCATAAAAACAAAAAATCCAAAAAAAATTATGGAAATTCAAAGCATACCCCTTATGCAAAAATAGTAGGCTACATGCACTGGTTATGTGACTAGAAATACATGTTATCCATGCCTAAAGGTCACCTCTAACTAAGGCCCTTTCTCACTTTCTACTTCTCTTTTTTTCTCAAATAAGGAATAGTGATTAATCTGTGGGAGCATTCTTGTGTCTTGAGGGGGTGGACTAGTCTTAGAGTGGTGATGTGAAGTCACTGACGGTGGTTGGTTTTAATCTAGACTAAGGATGGACTTTATCAGGCTATTTAACCATAAGATCCACAAGGGACTTTATGTGACCACAATTAGGAACTCCATTCCATCTTCTCTCTCACTCATTGATGCTTTCCATCATTCACCTGATTGCCAATTTTCATGTCTTGTCTAATTTCTTAGTTTGATGTGTCAAAATTCTTAGGTAGATTCTTCTAGATTTGTTCATTAACTTTTCATAACCATTAATCAACTATGGGATTCACAAACTCCTTAGTTGAGGTTATGCAAGGGTAAAAAGAGCATGATACTACTATGGGGAGGATCCACTTGCATATCTCTTGGTTGGATTAGTTAAGTTTCTTATTCTTAGACATTTTCACAGTCAATTCCTTTATGCACCTCATCATGCATCCAACTATGTGCTTCTTAAGGCAATTTTCTCTAATGCAATTTCATTCACCCATCAATTTCTCCATTTACATGAATTATCAAGCCCTCTTTGAGATTTCATCATTTTCATGGCTTTTTTGGGTCTCCAAAAACATCAATTTCATACTTAAACTCTCTCTATTTTTCCTATTTTTTAAAGGTGAGAATTTTTGTCATAGGCTCCGTAGGTGAGTACTCGTTGATGCATGGACCCACTCNGGGGGGCACGAGGAAGAGGGGAAGTTTTTCAATTTTTCAGAGCCCAAAACCTTCCAAGAGCCATATCTTCGTAACTGTTTGTCTGATTCACTCCATTCCTTGACCTTGTAGTTACTGGAGGTAAGCTCTTTATCATGGGGCCACAAACCTTAAGTTTTTTATGAACAATTTTTTGCAAAAAAAGTTCTAACTCCCACAAGGTTTAACAAAGAAATCAACATGAAAAAATCAAATTATGAGAGTTAAACCTTTCCAACAATCTTTGGTGACATTCTAAGTTAAAAATCATTAAAATAATAATCAAATAATCAATATACCATGGTTCAAACTTAGCATAAGTGTAACCAACTAATGAGAAAGGTACTTAAATATTATAAGTTACACATTGAATGCTAATCCTTTGCTATGTTTTGACCATAGATGGCACTTAAGGGAAAGCACATGCAGGAAGGAAGACCGTTCCAACCAAGAGACAAACAACTAAGAATAGGAAGGGGTAAAGAATAGACCCATGAACAAGTAGAGACCCATTCCATGAGACCTCTCCAAGAGGAGCTCGAAGTAGAATTTGTTCGATAGATTCTTGAAGAAGCGATTGCAACAAAATAGTCTCATTGAGATGAGGCACCAGATCCTAGACTAAACCTTGAGGTTACCTTGATGGAGGCTTGCCTCAAGTAGATCGTGAACAATGAGGTCTAGAAATTGGTGATCCAATAGTTAAAATTCAAACCTTTCTTGGAGTTTTCAGCTCTAGAAATTAAGACTCAATCACAGAACCCTCCCATGTGGCCCACAATTACTTCTAGAAGGGAATGGTACATGGAAGAGATATACTTTTTTTGGAATAATCGACAAGTTAGTTCAATGGTTAAGATTAGGGACATTTTAGTGTCCTACTTGGTGAAAGCCATTGCAAAGGCCCTTGGGTTACTAGAAATTAGAGAAAACCTTGTTGAAATCCCCATGCAGGCATATCCTGGCATTAAGAAGGAATGGACGCAATGGTGTTATGGAGTCAATCGTAAGGAGTTTGACATGTTCACCATAGTAGAATGCACATATTTCAAAATTGTGACCTTTCACCTCAATCCAATGTTGAGGCTAAGTAAGATCATAGATTTCTCCACCCGTGCATGTGCCTCTCTAACCAGTAGATTTCCTATCAACCTTTCATAACTGATCTATCTTGAGATAGAGAAGCAATTTAAGGAAAATGAACATGAAAGGATGGCACTTCCCTTCCCATGTCTCATTCAAAAATTATGCAAGAAGAGAGAAATAACACAGTATAAAAATGATGTTGTCCAACATGCTCCAACTGCTTCTTGGCTAGAGATGATGAAGGACAAGGTGCTTGCCAAAATCATCCAAGAAGAGAAGCAGCAACCACCACCTTCACCACCCACTTACAAAACAATGTTGGAGTCTTCCATTGTCCTTGAGTACATGTGTGAGATTTGAGAGTAGTTCTTGCGAGAGGAAGAGTAGCGAGTAGGAACGAATGATGGTGATCCATCTGTGTATCACTCAATAATGAGTCATCTTAATGAAGTGGTTTAAAATATCAACCAGACGGAAAAAAGTGGTTAATTTTCTCATACCAAAGAATGCAATGGTCCATGAGATCAAATATTAATGCTCAAGAGGTAATGATATCTCTCTTACAATAGTACATTCCTAGAAATCTCTAGGAACATCACTACTTTCTTGGTGCATCTAGAGGAGGGTGAGGGGGTAATTGTCTTAGTGATGTAGCATCATGGGTAGAAGATACTAGCAGAGGTGGTTGCTAATAGAATCACCAAAGCATTGAATGCACCTATGGCATCTATACAAGAGGTTTCTGCACTCAGAGATGTGTAGACATTTGTAGGAATAGTTAGTGATAGATTAAGTGTAGCCCAACATAAAGAGTTGTTGGACCGACTAGTGGGAACTAGAAAACTGATTCTAGATGTCTTTAACCTTCTAAATACAATCATTGTAACTTATTTGAAGCTACTAGAAGTGAGGGTAAAATGCATCAAATTGGAGGGACAACTCGAAATAGCCCAAGAATAGAACCAATGCTTGGCTATGAAGGTTACTAAATTAAGAGCCTATCTCGCTGATCCTATGTTTCTCAACCCTATACTAACAAGGGATGAAGCTTGCAAGTAGCTTGAAGACAAGCTCAAAAAGGTTAAGAATGAAAAGGAGATGGCCATCTTTGACTAATCTGTAACCAATGCTAAAATGTACACTGTTTGAAAGGACTTGGTCTAGATGCACTATGTGAATGTAATTTTGATCACAGAAAATCATTGCTTATAGAATGTTGATGTGCAAAAGTAGTAGATGCAAGATTTTAACTATCAATAGTAGGAGCAACTAGCCAAGGTAAATAATAAACTAAAGAGACTAGTAGCAAAAAATTGAAATCTCTCTATGGAGGAAGTCCGAGCTCTGCGTAAAAAATCTACAATAGAGATAACTGCCTTGAAAAATGAGGCTTTCAAAATTGAGAGAGTCAAGAACCATTACAGAAATTAGGCTAGTCTTGAGAAAGAAATAAATGAAAAGCACATCTAGATGATAAAGATAAAAGTCAATGAGCCCATCTAGTAGTTCAAGGAAGGAGGTGATGTCTGGTGGCCTATCTTTGATGGGATTAATGACTACAACAAAGCAGAGATTCACATGAAAGAGCTACAGATTGAGGAGATGATGAAGTACATGTAGCTTGTCAATCTTAATTATGCAAATTTAGGGATGGTGACTATTGGTAGGTTGCAGCCTGAATTTCACAAACAAGTGGCTAGCTTGTACATGTTGTACGAGGCAGAGTTCAAGCATGAAAAAGACACCAAGTAAAAGTTTGAGATTGGCAATGTTGAACTTGAGGTTCTTAAAGTGAAATTCACTAATAAAAAATCAACTACTAAGAACCTGGCCAAGAGAATGAACAACTACCAGAAGCTTTGCAATTCCCTTAGAGTGTTCAATATCGAACGTAAACAGTTTGTTGCCTATTTTATGAATGTTAGAGAGTTGTTTTCTATAATGCCATGTCTATGGGATATTCCCATTCTAGTCCACATTGGTGAAGTCACATGGATTATCAATGATCCTCAGAGTAAGGAGGAGAAGATGAAGGCATTGTTGAACACCTTTCATCTTCCATCAAAAGCTATAGTTGCCATAGGCTAAGCACAACCACCGTGTGCACCCAAAATAGGAGAAGTCCCTTTAGAGCCTTAGGAGCCTCCACCACCTAGGATCGTTTGATCTTCTCCAATGTCTTCTCACCATCTAAGGAATTGTGTTTGTGCATTTTGTCTTGGTGTTTAATTTTGTTATCATAAGCACCAAAATTTTGTAATCAATGTGAAACCATACACTTTGGGCACTTAGTTTTTGTTGTGTTTTTTATGTGTTTTTTTGTGTGTGTCAATAATCCCATACCTTCCCAAATTTTGTAAAAAATGTGAGAACAAGTTGTTTTCATTTAGTCATGGAGATATGATGATGCATCATGATTTGGCCACATCAATGGGATGCCATTGATGTGATCCTGTCAACGGGATCTCATTGACGTGATTTCGTTGATGTAGGGTTTGACCCATTAAAGTGTACCTGTCAATGGGGCATCTTGTTTCCACCTATAAATGTGCATGTTTCATCACATTTATGGCATTCCTTTCATAAGTTGCAATGAAGCTCTAGTAGTTTTTTGTCCTGAAAGTTAGAATATTTTCTATGTGCCCACAATAGAATTTAAAGAGTGTACGGATCTTTATTCAAGCACTATTGTACCTGAGAACCATAGTGTGTGTGGCAATAAAGAAGAGCTTTTTGATAAACCTTGCAACACTTTGAAATAGATTAATTGTTTCCTTTATGCATTTAATATTTTAAGCAATTTTCATTAATGTTGATGAGCGACGAGTAGACCCTACATCCAATTATATGAATTACAAGTGTTCATGTGCAATCTGGTCAAATTCTAAAGACCTTAAGTTCCTATATTGGTTCTAGGAAGTGAAATCTAATCATGATGATTATTGTCTTCCCAGCTACATTTTTGAAGCTTAGTTGTATGGTTAAGTGTACCTAGGGCACATGATTTTTATTATTTTATATTTTATTCACCTTCAATTGATAACAAATTGAAACTTAATTTATTAATCAATTTAGCTAATTACTAATTAATGACTAACTATCCTAACATAAGCATCTGGTCCAACTTTCCATACACATCCTAAACATATACAACACTGCTGAGTTACCAAGAATTAAGCGTTGCTAGGATTACCAAGCACTACATGTTATGCTTGAAGCAGTTGTCCTTATGTGTTTAATATATTTAACTTAACTAGTTAATTAATTAAAGTCTTAGTTATCTTAATTAATAATGTAATTAATGAAAATAGTAAATGCAAAAATAAATCATTAATCTATTCCAAGTGCTATGAGGTTTGATCAAAAGGTTCATCTTTATTGCCATACACACAGGTGTGCTCAGGTACATCATTGCTCGAATAAAGATCCATATACTTTCTGACTCCTGTTGCAAGGAATCAAAAAATATTCTAACTTTCAAATGACAAAATTGCAAGAGCTCTTTTACAACTATGACAAGACCTCCATAAACATGATAGATGAGCATGTATTTATAGACTTTATTATGGAGCTGCATTAATGGGACCTCATAAATGCAAAAAATGCTACATCCATGGGGTAACACCATGTAGACAAGGCCATGTCAATGGGGGCCCATCGATGAGGCCACGTCTACGGGGACCCTGCGATGCGACACTTTGATGCTTCATCATACCCCCAAAACTAAATGAAAACTGATCCTTGAGTTCCCTTACAAAATTGGAAATGTGTGGGATTATTGAAGGACATTTAACATAATAAACTGACATAACAAAACTAAGTGCTTAAGTATATAGATTGACATCATTACAAATTTTTTGGTGTTCATGATACAAAACTGAGCACAATGACATGACTATCAAAACTAGAGAACACATCCTCTAATAGCATGAAGATGGTTAAGAAGATTAAATTTTCTTAGATGTTGGAGGTTCCTAAGGTTCTAGAGGACCTTTACTAGCTTCAGGCAGGTGCAGTGGCTGAGGCAACTATGGCTTTCTAGTGGAAGGTGAAAGACATCTAGTAATGATTTTCTCCTCCTCCTTACTTTGGAAATCATTCATGGTCCATGTGGCATCACCAATGTCAATTGGAATGGGGATATCCCACAAGTAGAGAATTACTATGAATAACTTCTTAATGTTGACAAACCAGGCAATGAATTGTTTATGTTCGACATCAAACACCTTGACTACATTTTGTAGCTCTTGGTAGTCATTCATTATTTTGGCCAAGCTCTCGATAGTGGATCTCTAATTGGTATATTTATCCTTAATAACCTTGAGTTTAGCATTTGCAACTTCTACAAGCTTTTACTTAGTGTCCTTATGGTGCTTGAACTCAACCTCATACATAAAGTATGAGCTAGCCACCTACTTTTGCAGTTTTGACTGTGGTTGTTCAATAGTTAACATAGCTAGGTTTGTGTACTAGAGATTTGCAAGCTTCATATATTTAGTCATCTTCTCTATCTGCAACTCCTTCAGGTGAATTTCTACTTTATTATATTGATCAATCCCATCAATGATGGGCTACCATAATTTGTGTCCTTGTTGGAGTTGTTGGAGGATCTTATTCACCTTTTCCTTCATCACTTGGATGTGTTTCTCATTTATTTCCTTCTATAAGCTGACTTGATCTCTATAGTGACCTTTAACTCTATCAAATTTAAGAGCCTATGGTTTCTAGGTGGCTACCTCTATTATAGTCTTTTGGTGAAGGGCATGGACCTCCTCCATGGAGAGATTTCTATTTTTAGCTGCCAATCTCCTTAACTTTTTATTTGCTCTAGTTATTTTCTCTTGTTGTTGATGTATAAAATCAAACAACTATTGTTTATGCACATCAATGTTTCACAAGAAATGATTTTCTATAGTCAACTACACATTCTCCTTGTGGGTTAGATCCAAAGCCTTATGAATTTTATGTTGGGTGGCCTCTACCAAGGATCGATAGAACATCATCGTCTCCATCGAACTCTCAACCCCTTTTAGTCTAGTGTGAAGCTATTTAAGAGCTTGATCTCTTATCAATGCTAGGTTGAGAAATTCAAGGTTGGCAATTTGGGCTTTTGGTTTAGCAACTTCTATAGCCATGTGTTCATTCAGCTCCTTGGCTGTTTCAAGTTTCCCTTCTAATATAATATTATTGCCCATTACCTCTAACAACTATGACTAGGTTGTAGTTATATTATCTAGAAGGTCAAAGACATCCAAAAGCAATTACTTGATTCCTATTAGTCAATCCAGTAGCTATTCATGTTGTGTTATGCTTACTCTATCGCTTACGGTCCCTGTGCATGTTTGCACATCTTTAAGTGTAATGACGTCTGGTACAGATGTTGCAGGTGCATTGAGTGTTTCAGTGATTCTATCAACAATCACCTCAGCTGTTATTTCTTGTTCCTAGTGCTGTATCACTAGTACTATTACCTCCTTGTCCTTCTCTAAGCACATTGAAAAGGTTGCAGCATTCCCAGAAATCTCTAGGAGTTACTGTTATTTTAAGAAAGATACCTTACCTATTGAGTGCTAGGATTTGACCTCATGGAAAACTACATTCGTTGGGTAGAGAAAATGGATCCACCTCCCCACATGAAGCTGATTGTTCAAGTCACCTCATTCAGGTGACTCATCATAGGCTGATACATAGATGGGTCTCCACCACTTGTGCTTGTCTATTGCTCTTCCTTACTTGAGCCATTCTTGGTACTCATGCAAGCTTTGGAATGTTGCAACGACATCCAACATTATTGTTTATGTGGTAGATAGAGATGGTGGTTGCTGCTACTCTTCTTATATTATTGTTTCAGGAGTTTTATCCTTCATCATCTCTACCCAATTAGAGGTCGAAGTGCATCGAACAACATCATTAATGTAGCAGACTATTCCTTCCCTTTGACATAGTTTTCTGATGAGGCATGGGAAGGGGAGTGCCTTCCTTCCACATTCATTCTCCTTGAATCACTTCTCTAGGGGAGTGCCTTCCTTCTGCATTCATTCTCCTTGAATTGCTTCTCTATGTGGAAGGTTGACCAAGAATCTTCCACTCAAAGCAGAACATGCATAGACAAAAAAGGTATAAATCTTGCTAGGCCTCATCGTGGGATTGAGATGAAAGGTCACAATCTTGTAATGGATTCTTTTTATTAGTGTAAGCACACCATACTCCTTGCAATTAACACCATAGCACCATTGAACCCATTTCTTTTTTATGCTAAGATCTACTTGCATCAGAATCTTAGTGAGATTTGCCCTAGCTTTAGGCAACCCAAGTGCCTTTGTAATGGCTTGCACTAAGCAAGACACTAAAATATCCTTGATCTTGACTATTGAACTGGCCTACTTATTATTTCAAAATAAGAAAATCTATCCCATATACCACTCCCCATTAGAAGTGATTATTGGCCACATGGGAGAGGTCTTTATTTGGTCTTGTACTTCTTTAGGTGCTTGCTCCAAGAAAGAGCCAAAATTCAACTCTTAGAGCATTATTTTCTATACCTTCTTTGATCTGATTTGGTTCAAGAAGGCTTCCATCAAGGTCATCTCAAGGTTTTCTTGTTGAGTTGGTGCCTCATCTCGATGGAAATTTTCTATTGCTGCCACCTATTCTAGAATCAAACAAATAGACTCCACTTCAGCCTCTTCTCGAAGAGGTCCTATGGCATGGGTTGTGATCGGTTCTTCTTGGGCTAGTTCTTAGCCCCTTCCCATTCCTAGCTATTTTTCCCTTGGTTGAGATAGTCCTCCTTCCTGTGTGTGTTTGCCTTTTGGTGCCATCTACTATCATAGTACATTCGTAGGTTAGTAAATATAATGTGTAACTTAAAATTTTTGGATACATTATCTCGTTAATTAGTTACACTTGGCTATGGTTGGACCATGATAGATTGATTATGTTATTAATTAATTTTTTATTGTAAGTGTTACCTGAAACACCGTTAAAATCACGAGTCGGCCTCAGGCAAAGATTCGCAATTCAGGCAAGGGCACATCTCAACATTTCAGAGGGGGGAATAAGACAGAGCAACGCCAAGAGGCACGTAGCATCAAGTCCGCAACTTCCTGTACAGATTCCTAATCTTTCTATGCTTTTGCTGTTAACACTATATCACGCGACATAGCATGATGACGCTCAGCGTGATAAGTGTCCCGACATAGCCCGGCATCAGAAGGATAGTTGCTTCAGCACAGGGAGAAGCTTAAGCAGCGTGATATGTGATTTCTTGTGTGTTTTGCTAAGTCTTTTTGTTCAAGGACAAGTTTACGCTCTATTACGCACGGTAGCGTAATGAGCGTAATAAGCTCCAAGATAGTCAAAGGCTAGAGAAGCACAACAGTTCGACACTTTTTCTCGCGGCACATGGATAACTTGTCTTTGCGCTCGTTACGCAGCGGTGCATACCATTGCGTATGTCATCATTAAAGTTGGGCATTATTTACGCTTCCTCATGCGCAGCTGCGTAGTGAGCGTAAGTTACACATTATTTACGCTTTGTTATGCGCAGCTGCGTAGTGAGCGTAAGTTACACATTATTTACGCTTTGTTACGCGCAGTTGCGTAGTGAGCGTAAAACAATTTTGAGCTTATTGTTTTTTACACTGGATTACGCTCATACATGCAATACAACGCGAATGAGTGTAATACAGCCTGAAAGCAATTAAAGCGCGCTCAGCTTGTACCTGCTCTTCACACGCACAACACGCAAACGAGCGTGTTGTGCGTAGTCACAGTCTGACTTAAAATGATCATGCCAACAGGGCCCGCAATATCTGGAACCCACGTCATCAGGGTTGCACCTTTTTCACGAAGCGTCGCGGCCTATAAATACCTCAGTTGACAAAGATACAAGGGTTGGCAAATCAGAGAAGCAGAAGCATATTTCTGATCACCAGAGCACTTAGCACTTTGGATCAGAGATACAGAGAACAGCGCTTTGGCAATCGTTGACATTATCACCTTACAGCTGAAGCAGAGTACAGTTCGCTTTGAGCACCGGTGACAGGAGTAATCGTTCTGCTGAAAAGACTCTATCAATCAGAAACAATTGATCGGTAGACATCAAAGCTTGGCCTGCCTTGCATCTCAGCTTTAGCCCACGAGGTACATCGAACTTCTGTTTAGACCGTTTTGCTTGTTGTTTTGTGCTTGTTTCACATCCTGTAATCGGGGATTCCCTAGTGTAATTTCTCATACAAAATATATAATTTTAAGTCAAAGCGCAGATCTTGAATCTACGTGCTTCTCTTATGTCAGCCTCCTTTTATCGTGTTTAGCATTATCACCGTTGCAATCCGTCTACATCGTTTGCCCCTCGTTTTACGACTCCTTGAACCAGATCGCTTTCTTTTTACGTAATTTTCATTGTTTTACTGACCCGTAAGTCCCTGTCTGATCGACAAGACCGTTCAGGGCACCGCGGATTCGTTTTTTCCAGCATAGCCCTCGCACGGATCCGTGGCTAAAACTGTGTACGCCAGAACCTCGGTCGGTATTTCCAGCTGCCGACGTTTTTCGTCGCTACAGTTTTCTGGCGCTAGAAAGAGGGCTTCAGGCTCCGATCCGGATATTTCGGGTAGCCTTGGTAGAGATCCATACCCTAAACCATAGACGTAATACCTCTAGGGAAGTCTACGGTCAATCGTGTGGTATAGATCGGTCGCAAAGAAGGTTTCTTTGGAATCCTACAGGGTAGAAAGCCTTTTTGTGCTTTTTGTTGCCAGCCATTTTCTTTTAGATCTGATTACNTATGATTTTAAGCTGACAGCCTACGACATAATCCCCTTGACCGAACACAAACACAAACTTATCGCACAGTTGGTCATGGCCAGAGGCCAGACTTCACAACTTGTGGTGGAGTNTGCAACGGGACCTCAGGGACCATTGCGTCGTTCATTGAGGCTTCAGTNCACGGCTCTGTCGGAACATTCGTTCCACACTCTGACGCCCCACACACAAGTAAATCCGTTGTTCCCTTTCGATGGAGAGGCAGCCTCTCTTCACCTAGCCGCGACCGCACAGATGCAAATCCCTGTCTTTTCGCAGGCCAACGCGTAGCCGTCTGGGTTGCAAGCACAACAACCGCACCATAACGCGGGGGTGGGTCCGTCGCAACAGGTAATTAGTATTCCGGCGGTGGTCCCGGTAACCGCCATGCCCCATTTCATCCCTCAAGTACAAGCTCACACTGTACCGACAACTCGTTCAGCGCAAATGTTCCTGCCCCCACCAACTCAGTAA
>MNCI01002137.1:0-43337 GCA_015680685.1 Gnetum montanum | reverse complement strand
ATTTTTGTTCATTTCCATCTTGACATCCATTTCACTGATGCCATCGTTGTCCCTTTTTACCTATCTTTCTTACTCCTTTTCTTTCTCCATTCTAACGCTACCGGAGGTTCGCGATTAGTCATGGGGGTACGGGGCCTACTTTTTCGATTTTTCTCCTAAGCCCCATATTTTTTCGTTTTTCTCCTTAACCCCTACACCTTCAGTAGTCATCATCTTCATTTTCCCCAATCCATATTAGCCATACCACAACCTAGCCAATGAACCTGAACCGAAGCAAGGTATTATTTACTTAATGATTCAATTACCCTTGCTAATATATGACTGTGTTGTGTGTGCAGATGGTAATCATACAACAATGAAATGGATCTGGAGCAAACACTTGGAATGGGCAGCATTGAAGCAGCTATGCAAGGAGTAGAATGGATAATGCGCTTACGGATGGACAACGGAAGGCGCAATCTAGGCATTGGCAGCAGCAAGACTCTTCTCTCTTCTTCTCTTCTATTCTCTCTCCTCTTTTCTCTCAGCTGTCAAATGTGACCTAATGTCATAGTAATAAGGTGTTCACCCTTGTTGTCATGAACACTAGTTGTGTTAAGTCTTGTAATAAGGAACCGTTCACATGTCATTCCATTAGTTCCATTTCCCCTTAATAATCCCATACCTACCTAATATCATTGTAAGGAACTCGAGGACGAGTTTTCATTCAGTGATATCACGTACGCAATATTGCATCCCCTGCAATATTGCGTACGTGATATCACGTCTCTCCATGCGATATCGCGGTTCGCTGCCATATCTATAAATAAGAGGTGGCACTCCCTTCATTTCCCAATCCTGGCTAGAAGTAGCGAAGCTCTGGCAGTTTGGACACTCCAGAGTTAGATTAATTTCCCATGTGCCCGCAGTAGGAGTCCTAGAGAGAACAGCTCATTATTCGAGCAACTTTGTAACCTTAACACAAGTTGTGTACGGCAATAAAGATGAACTTGATTAGATAAACCTTGCAGTACATGGTTTTGTTTTGTTGTTATTTATTGCTTTCCTAGTGCGCACGAGTACGACTTGACTGCGAGCATTGTGACTGCTTGGTAACCCAGTAGTGTATTCCAGGATCTGCGCTTGGTAATCCTAGTGGTAGTCCAATGTGTACGGCTGGTCAAGGAATCGACTACTCATCGTTGGACTAGAACGTGTGACAAGTACGACTTGGCTACGAGCACCCACGGGTGTGTACGACTAGCCAAGGAATCGGCTACTGATCACACTTAGGCTAAATCAGTGCCTCAATACGACCACTTCGAGCACTTGTGTTACTTGTGGTGATCCCAGTAACGATTAGCGTTTGGTAGCCACAGTTGCATAGTTTAGGGTGTGTCCGGTAAGTGGGAACAGATGCTGACACTAGTTAATTTAGACTTAGGACATTAGTTAGAGTTAGTTAGTTTCTCAACCCTTTCCCTCATAGCTTAGGAGATAAACTGAAAAATACCAAAAAAATCATATACCTCAGACTTGCATAACCATACACCGTGACACATACAAGCAAGCCTGGAAAGACAATGAACGATTAACCCCAAGCGTTCCTTGTGGCGTTAAGGCATTTAGTCTACGGAGTTCGACCAGATTGCGCGTACACGCTCATATTCGTATGGTTGAGTGGAGGGGTACCTTGCCACTCATCACCTGTGCTTATAGTCCATCTATTTTTCTACGGGGTGTGCTTTGAATTCCCATCATGTTTTTTTTCTTTTATTTTGTTTTTTTTCTCTTTCTTTTGGAATTTTTGGATAGGAACCATACCATGCAAAGACTTATTCAACTTCTTATTATTGCTTGACATAGAAACGTAAGAAATCCATGAAAACACTCATGCACCTAAGTAAGTAGAAAAATACAAAGAGTATTGAATCCCCTTGAAGTCACATCCTATGCACACCTTTGAATCCTTCCTAATTCTAGAAACCATCAAGGTCACAAATTTATTAAAGGTTGATTTAATGAAAGGCACCTCATATTCCCAAAACAAGAAGAATTATAGCTTTTTGTGGATGGGTGGATATCATGGATTCATTGCTTATTCCATGAAAAAGAAACCATGTCTTAGCCATTGATACAAAAATTCAAAAATAGAAACCAAACGTTTGCAAACAAAAACATTAAGTGCAAACCACCATCAGCAACAGCTACAACACAACTATGTCTTGTTGGCACAAAGTATTTTTATTAATAAAAATTAGAAAATCACACTAAAATAAAGTAAAATATATAAGAAAGTATAAAATATTCAAGAAAAATTTAAATGTGCTAACAATGGTATAAAATAAAAAATGGTGTAAAATAGAAAAAAGTTTTAAAATCAAAAAGGTGTAAAATAAACAATTTGCAAAAATAAAAAATGTGTAAAACAAAAAATAGAAAAATTAAGGAGCCACGTATANAAAAAATGTGTAAAACAAAAAATAGAAAAATTAAGGAGCCACGTATGTGATTCGCATGGATGGCCATCTTCACCATGACTAAGTTGTAAAGAGGAGACTAAAAAATTGAGCATGGTTATCCATCCATTAAGGTATTTGTTGTACTAGCTTACTTGGGCTTGTGGAAAGGCTTTACCTATTGGATGTTGACCAAATGATTTTTGTCTAGGCTTTTAGGTTTTTATATGATCATAGTCCCAAAAGGAAAGGTTTTATTAATTATATAAGGCCCCTCCCACAATGTTTGGAATTTGGTTTTTGAGGAACATGTGTGGGGTTCCAAAGGACCTTATCTCCCAGTTAAAGTTTGATCCTTTTGATTCTTCGATCATGTCATCGTTTGTTGAATATCTTGTGCACTTCATTCCAGGATAGGGCTACCAATTGATTTTTGTCTAGCACATTTAAGTTAATTAGTCTTTCTTTTTATTCCAGACTTTAGGTCAACATCCATGTCACAGGCCATTGAGAGTGTATGGAGCTCGAATTAAATTGGAAGCGTTGGAAGTTTTCCATACACCAACTCATAGGAAGAGTAGCTTATAGGGAGTTTCATGTTGAGTGGTAGGTCCAAAGGGCATTGTTTAAGTTTGTGCTCCAGTCTCTCTTATATTTGCTAATAGTTCTCATTAAGATCTTCATGATCTTCCTATTGGTAACCATTGCTTGACCATAGGCTTGGGGTGGTAGGGTGTTGTTAATTTATGTTCAACCCCCAAGAGTTGCATAAGCTTGTAAAAATTAGCACCTATAAAATGAGTTTCATTATTAAAAATTAGTGCATGTGGCATCCCAAACATGTTCACAACATTTTGTTGTACAAACCACATAGCAGTGGATGATGTACAGTCTATGATGGCTGCTACTTCAGCCCATTTGGTATAGTAGCTGATGAATACAATAATATAGGCCTTTTCATTAGACATGGGTGTGATAGGATCCATGAAATCTATGTCCCATGTCTTAAAGGGTTCCAATGGTTGAATCCATTGCTGAGGACCTCCATTCGTGCAGTCATCCCACCATCTCGTTGCTAGTTTTCATAGGATCGAATAAACTGGTGAGCATCCCTAAATATTGTGGGCCAATAGTATCCTACCATTAATATTTTTATGGTCATGCATCTCTGTACATAGTGGCCCCCACAAGGACCCTCATGAGTATATTCGAAAACACATAATTGAACAGCATCAGGTACACACCAACAAACCAAGTCATTAGTGCATACCTTGTAAAGGTATCTATTGATTTCCATGAAGCATTTGGCTTGATGAAGAAACTATTGTTTCTTCCTATAGTCCAAATCTTGTTGCATCTCTTAAGTGAGAAGATAAGTGAGGATGCCATCATACCATTTTAATTCTATGGGCATATGTTCATTAATTGCACCCGCAAAGAGAAGTTCATCTGGAAATTGATCAAACAGTGGACTTTCCTCCTCTTTGTTATCCCATCGTAATCAAGGGAGATGGTTAGCAACCACATTCTCAATCTCCTTTTGATCTACCATCATAAGATCAAATTCCTACAAGATCACTAGCCATAGTATGACATAGGGGCTAACTGTTAGCTTATTCATGAGGAAGAGAATGGTGCTATGACCAATGTGCATAAACACTTTATATCCAAAAACATAGTGCCTGAACTTCTCTAGAGCATACACCACCACCATTAGTACTTTCTTCATTTTGGTGTAATTTAACTATGCACCCACAATGCTTTGACTTGTACAATGGATGTAATATGGATGTTTCTTGTCATCCAATTGCATAAGTATGGCTTCTAAGGCATAATTTGATGCATTTCTCATGATATGAAATGGTCTGGACTAGTTAGGTGCTCATAAATTTGAAGTCTCTACGAGCTTTTTCTTGAGGCTCTAGAATGCCTTTTCACATTCCTTGGTCTAGATGAATGAAGCATCTTTCTTTGTTAGCTTGACCAACAATTTTACGATCTTAGAGAAATTTTCTATGAATCATTGGTAGTAGCCACTATGTTCAAGGAATGACTGAACATCTTTAATGATTTTTGGTTAATGAGTGATTCCTTGGATGACCCTTATTTTCTTAGGGTCCACCTCAATCCCTACTTGAGAAATTTAGTGCCCCAATACAATGCCTTCTTGGACCATGAAATGACTCTTTTGCTAATTGAGTTGTAGGTTTATTTCCACACATCTTTTGAATACTTACTCAAGGCACTCCAAGGCTTACTTGAATGTAGCATTGTAAGTGGAGAAGTCATCCATAAAGACTTCTACTTCACTACCAATTTTCTGTTGAAAGATGCTTAAGACAAAGAATTGAAAAGTGGTAGGAGCATTACACAGACCAAAAGACATCTTTTAATATGCAAAAGTTCCCCCAAGGACTTGTGAATGTTGTGTTGGCTTGGTCTTCTGATGCAATTTGGACTTGGTTATAGCCACTATAACGATCTAGAAAACTATAATAGCAATGCCCTGATATGGCATCCAACAAACTTAATCAATGAATGGCAACGAAAAGTGATCTTTGAATGTTTTCATGTTTAATAGCCTGAAGTCAATACAAACCCATCATTCGTCATCTCTCTTTGGCACTATCATGAGTGGGCTAACCCACTTGCTATCTACAATGGGGTATATGAACCCTACCTTAAGGAGTTGCTTAATCTTTTCTTTGACCATTTGCTTCAATTTTGGATTCAATTACCATTGTGGTTGCCTCCTTGGCTTTATGGATGGATAAGTATAAATGTAGTGCTAGCATATCCATGGATCGATCAATTCCAGTGAGTTCAAGATATGACTAGGTAAAGGCTATTGGCTATCTGTTAACCACTTTCAATAGTTTTTCTTTTTTCTCAAGAGCAAGCTTGGCATTAAGTATGATCAGGTTGCCATTTTTCAAGAATTCATATGCCAAGCCAATAGGTAGATTTTTCAACTTTAGGAGCTCTTGTTTGAAATTCTCAAGGATCTCTAGCTCTTCCCAATTAGTATAATCATTTTCATCATTACAGAGTTGGTGATGAACTTGCTCTAGTTCATCCATGCGTGCAACATAAGCACATGCCAGGCTCTTAGTAGGTTCCATGCACATTCTGCTACTTTCAAGATTAGAGGCAACCACTGGGTGCCCTCTTGTTTTGTGGCTGTTACATACAAACACCTTTGAATATTTGCTTCATGTGCACATTGCTTGCATGTGGAAATAGATACTTGTTTCACAAACTAGAGTTTCTACACGCAATTATACCCTGCATCACGTATGCATGGAACTTTCTTCTTTTTAATCTTTCCAAATGCATTTTGCTTAGATATTTTTAGGGATAGATCTATGATGTCCATTCTTGCATCAACAATGCTTAGCCACATCCTTTCCATAATGATTGGGAAGTCCCCCCTTATAGTTCTCAACCTTGATTACTAGGAAATCGATCATATAAGACTACCCATAAATAGTGATCACAATGTCTTCTACCAATCCCAATGGAATAGTAATGAACTAGTCTACCAATTCTAATTGGATATTGCTCTTCTTGAGAGGTGGCAAGTTCTAGGTAGTATACATCTCATGAGAAATCAAGTTAACACTAGAACCTGAATCAAAAAGAGCTTTACATGGTTCATTCCTAGCAATCTATAAATAGATAAGAGGACTCCTAGGATTAGGTAATTTCTTAGGAAGGTTGCCAGCTCGGATCCAATTAGATAAGGCATGAGTGAGCATAACAATATAGATTTTGGGCAATATTTGGTTTGAAGGGTTCCTAATGAAACGGTTTGCAGATGATGAGGTAGGAGCAAGGTGACCAGCCACCTAAGTTTGTGAGGACTTAGTAGGGTTTTTGGATTGAAAAAATGATGTTTTACAAGCATGAGGTTCCAAACCACTTGGTTGATTAGCTGGTTTTAAATTGAAGGTACTAGTAGCATTGTGTTGCTGCGACTGGGCTAAAACTTCATCTTGCATGGATGGAACAGGCAATATCTATGTTGAGGTTAAAGGAACAAGTGTAGAAATATGAGGAGGATAAGAATGGAATGTGGTATCCCTCCTAGAATGTGGAGAATGAGTTCTATAGTATTTGGGAGGATAGTAGTAATGTTAGAAAGGAGAAACTTGACTAGAAGAGTCATGTGTAGACAAGGGTTGTTGAATGTAATACCCATATGGACCTGGTTGTCTGTAAGGGCATTACTACCTTAGTGGTGACATCCCCCATGATTGTGGGTGTTTCCACTATTAGTACTACTTGTACAGTTGTGGTGGAGTTCCACTTAGATAATATTGTTGTTGCTGATGAAACTGCTTGGGATTGCCTTAAGGATAAGACAATCTTCTGGATGTTTGTCTTTTTGCTAGTTGTGGATTTAGAGCATATACCCCAGACTCCTATAAGTGTGACACGATGGAGAAACATCCCTTAGGTTGTTCATATTAGTAGATGTCACACCCACCATCATCATTTGATTCAATTTTTGCAATTTTCTCTATGACAGCAATCTTGCCCTTACCCCTTTGATTGACACGTTCAGCTTTTTTTGCCTCCTGCAGTCATGATTTCTACTTTGTTCTTTGGACTCTTCAGAAATTTTTAGAATAGTATGAAATCTGGTATTCATAGATTCACATAACTAATCTACCTTAGTTGAAATTTTAGAGGCAAATGTTTGAATAGACAAGGTTTTCTAGTTCACCACCTCATCACATGGTGATTCCTCCTCATTATTACAAAATTAGACCTCCCTCTTGTGAATGGAAGGATCTTGGTTATATTCTTCTACACTTTCATGTTTCCTTAACTCTCCTTCTTCTTTTGCTACCTACTCAATCAGCCTTTGGATTTGATGGGCTCTTAACTCTGATAATCTTCCTTGGGTGTAGATCCCAAGATTTCTTGTTATTTTAGAGTGAAGCCCATCTATGATGTGGTGAAATTGTTTATGTTGAGAGTAATCATGGCCAGGTGATGAAGTGTCATTAGTCGATGCGTCAACTAGGCCACGTATANGAGTAATCATGGCCAGGTGATGAAGTGTCATTAGTCGATGCGTCAACTAGGCCACGTATGCGCAGCTGCATCAACGCAGCCCTGTTGACGCAGCCTTCCATGCGTCGACGTGGCCCCGTTTACATGGAGCCTATTTCGGCTTATAAATAAGAGGGCCTTCCATCTCACTTAGGTACCTTTTAGTCAGTTGTTGTGAAGCTCTTGTAGTTTGTTCCCTCAAGAGATAGAATATTTTCCAAGTGCTCACAATAGGTGTAAGAAAAGTGATCAGCTCTTTATTTGAGCATTGATGTATCTAAGCCCATTGGCGTGATGGCAATAAAAACAAACTCTTCAAGCATTCCTTGCAGCATTTGGACTTAGCCATTTAATGAATTCAATAGTTTAGTATGTTTATGCTTTGATAACTACTTAAGTTTTTTGTTATTGTTATTTTAATCTCTATCGCTCCTTTATAGTTCGTAAAGGCCATAAGTACGACCATCTCGAACGTAAACCTAACACTTGGTAACCCAGTGATGCTTAACATCTGGTAACCCAATAGTGTTTAGGGGATGCTCAGAACGTGCCCGGAAGATGGGATTGGATACTTATGCTAGGAATAGTTAGAATACAGATTAGGATAATTATAGGTTAGATAATATTTCATTCCTTACTTTCCATACCTTAATTAGAAGCCAAAAGATAAAGTAAAAACTATAAAAATCAATTGCCTCAATCTCACTTAACCATTGCCACTAGATACTCACAAGTGAGGTTGAGAAGACAACGTTCATTCTAACAAAGGGTTTTTCTAGTTAGAGGTCTGGTGTATGTTAAGTGCTTACAGTCTACAGAATTTGACAGAGTTGCATGTGAACACCTGTGATTCGCATGGTTGGGTGTAGGGGTACCTAGCCACTCATCATTGGCGCCATTACTAGGGATTGTTAGTCTTACATGCGTCATCTAACCTTAGTAAAATTATCATTCACATTGTTGGAACGGACCCAGGATAGCAACATTTACGCACGCTAGGCAGATTAAAGTTAACATAAGGTACACTGATTAAATGGATCATCTAACATCCAATTTTACTTCTTCTCACAGGCAAGATGTATCCAACCCACCGGTGCCATAGGAATGTCAAGTGGTATACATGCATCCAGATAAATATGTCCCTGACTTCACATTTATCCTACATTAGGATAAGCATCTACGATGGCGGGACATAGAGGGCAACATCATACTACCACCCGACCGATCAGCTCCTACAATGCTATTTCACAATCTTGCTAGACTGGGCATCCAAGACCATGGAGTGGAGTACGTCATGGATGACCATGACTACTAGGACTATCATTCCATTGAGGCTCAATGAGCATGAGACTAGCAGCAGAAAGAAAGATATGAACACCTAAAGGGGAAACAATTCAATAACCCCTTATTCTCGCAAGGGCTGCAGGATGATGGGGATCCCATCTTTCATGATTCCCATTCAGCCGAGCTCCCCCTAGGGTAGCAGATCCTTTAGTCCATCATTCAGAATAAGCCTCCAAGTGACCAAGATCCTCAAGGGGATGGAGGGTCACATAGCAAGGATAGGTAGGATGATCAAGGTCATCATTAGGGTAGAGGGGGAGATCGACACCAGAGCAATGGTGACTCCTCCCCTTCTTCTCCATCCTCTCACTCTCCTATACCTTCATCCAATTCAAGATTTGATCATAATCGGGGTAGAAAGGAGTGAAAGGACAGTGGTCAAAAGGGACAACGTGAGGAAATGTGTGACCAATCGTGTGAGCCTCACCGTCATGAAAGGAGGGGCCACCAGAATCATCACAGACATCATGGTCCTCAGCAGGACTATGACTCAGATGAGCCATTGTTGGCTACTCGGAGCATGCTCCAGATCGCTAAGGCAGTTCAGATCCCTAGTAGGCACTTAAAGGATAGCTGGATCAAGTGTGTTGATATAAACAACATCCCCAGATTTGAAGGATGATACAACTGTATCCGCAAACTCACCTGTAGGTGTTCCATGACACCTACACCCTGCAGAACATTGACAATGATTGGAAAAAGTTGAAGCTGTTCCCTTGCACACTCATCAAGGAAGCAGAAAACTAGTACTGGTCCTTGGAACCAAAATCAATCAAAAGATGGAGTACGATGCTTGAGATTTTCAATGACAAGTATCAAACGTACTCCATAGTGGTGAACCTGAGATGTTAGATCCAAGGGTGGAAGCAAGGTAATCATGAACCCTTGGATGCAGCCATGAGTAGATACTATTCACTACTACATCAGTGCCCTAGTCATGGCTACTCTCAGTGGGCACAGCTTCATCACATCATTGATGGGCTCCATTTTGAAACATGAAAGACCCTTGGCATGTACACCCAGGGACGACTGTCAGAGCTAAGGGCCCATCAATTTCAATGCCTCATTGAGTAGGTGGCCAGGGAGGAAGGGGAACTCAAAAAAAAGGAGAGTGTAGAAGAGTTCAACTAGGATCCTTCCCTCAGAAAAAGGGAAGTCTGATTTTGCGAAGATGAGGAGGAATCACCACTGGAAGTAGCAGTGAACCGAAAAACCTTACCATTGCAAAAGTTTGCATCTGAAATTTTGGCAAAGGTTGATAAGATGTGGGACTCTTTGAACGAAAAATTCCAAAGTGTGTTGAAAATTGCAAAAAAGTCCAGAGAACAAGGTAATGATCGTGATCGGCGTAGGAAGAAGGAAGCTGAACGTGTCCAATATAAGGGTAAGGGCAAGGTTGCTATAGGAGCATAGGTTGCAGACTCTGACACGAAGGAGGGCGATGAATGTGATATATGCCAATATGAACATCCTAAGAGATGTTTCCTTGTGGTGTCACATCTCCAAGAGTCTGGGATGTACGCGTTGAATCCTCGCTTGGTGCAGCGGCAAACACCCCGAAGGTTTCCTTACCCACAAGGCAACCCAAGGTAGTTCCACCAGCAGCAAGGGTATTATCCAAGTGGAACGCCACTGCAACCCTATGAATACTTCCAGTAGTGGCAGCAACTACAAGCATGGGGAATGCCACCTCCAAGGCAGCAGTACCCTTACCAACCAGCAGATCCCTATGGGTACTACATTCAGCAACCAGTCTCTCCACGGGACTCTTTTAGCCACGCTGCTTTTCAAAATTATTACCATCCCCCAAAATATTTCAAACCACAATCTACATCACCTAGGGGGGAAAGCCCACATCTATACTACCCTCCATCACCTTCTCCTGCCACTCCTTCTCCACAACATCCCACTCAACTACCACTTGCTTCACCTATGCAGGGGGAGATACTGCCATAGCCACAACAATGAAATGCTACGAGGGCTGTCAACATACAACCAGCTCCTCAGCCGAGTGGGCCAGAAGCCAAGACATGGAAATGTCCTTTCTTCCGGCCCAATCATGTACGCACACCCTCACACCCACCTATGGCTAGTGCCTCTAAACATCAAACTACCTCTACTATTCCACCGCTCAAGAAGCCTTCAGACCAAATGCCCTCCAACGTCCAAACGGTCATGCTCACACATGTCGTGACCAACTTGATAAAGGTAGGTCACCTTCCTTGGAATTGATTGATCCGGGAAGTCCCCTCACCTATCTTTAGGTGGTAGGAAATGAGCCCTATAAAGCTCTTCTAGACTCAAGGTTAGGAGTTAATTTGATCTCTCATGACATGTACAAGAACTGGAACTTAGCCCCATTAAAGAAGAGCAACATTAGGCTCGAACTGGTAGACCAGTCCATCATTGTTCCCTTGGGAGTGGTGGAGGACATTGTGATCACCGTTTGTGGGTGGTCCTATCTTGCTGATTTCCTTGTCATTACTGTTGAAAATTGCAAGGGGGAATTTCCAATCATAATGGAAAGGGCCTAGTTGAGCACGGTGGATATAAGACTAGGACTCCGAGATCTTTCCCTTGAAATTTCAAAGGAAAATCCTTTTGGAAAGATCGAGAAGAAGTGCATTCCATGCATCACGTACAATGACTCAGGGTGCAACTATGTGCAGTAGTTATGGTCCACTAAGCAGACATCCATCCAAGCATGCAATTGATGTATCGAAGAATCACTAGTCCAATAGTGCTTGTACGCAGCAGCCACAAAACAAGCAGGCACCCAGTGGTTGACAGCTGACCCTACTAGCAGCGCAATGTGCATGGAACCATTTGAGGGGCTTGTACAAGCCTATGTAGAATGCATGGATGAAATGGAAGAGGTTCATCAATGAGCCCCCACTGTTGATGACCATGGTGACTCGGGAAAGTTGCAAATCCCTGCAAGCTTCAAACAAGAGCCCTTGGAACTCAAACCTTTTCATGGGCTCCACCTAATCAGGGATACCACCTCATCACCAGGATAGCCTCATTCCATTTTTTGTGTCTCCTCCTTTCCACCCAGTCGTGGGGGAGATCGTCATCCTTACTAATCCATTCCACTACACCCCTCACTGTTTTGTACTTTTTTATTTTACACTTTCTTGTTTTACACTTTTTGTTTTCAACATCGTTCATACGTTTACCAATTCTTGTTAATTTTTTCCTTTCTTTAATTATTTTCCATTTCTTTGTGTGTGTTTCATTTTCACGTGACCGCTAATATGTTGTCTTTTTGTCATCAAGTGTCTGGCATGGATGGTTTTCGTTGTGATGGGTCATGTACAATAGTCCAACTAGTTATCTGGCTTATGCCCTCGCATGGTTATCCTTGGACTTTATGTCTATTTTCAACTTATACAATCGGCAGTGAGTCCACGTCATCCACCCATTCACCCACTCCATGGTTTTCCTTCTATTGGAAACATGCAACCCCTTCACTTAAAAATATTTTAATTAAGGTGTGACTTGTGTAGTTCCCAAACTCAAGGATGACCCAATGGTTTGAATCGAGTGTGACTTCAAGGGGAATGCAACATTCGTCATCCTCTTCTATCTCCCCAAGTCATCGTTGTGTCCTTACAGATTTCCTACCACTCCATGTTCTTCTCTACAAGGAAGCTCCTGGGCAATTCTACCTTGCATGGTGTGGTCCTCACTAAAAAATTCAAAAAAAAAACCACGATGAGGATTCAAAGCACACCCCTTAGACTGCCTCTCATGGGCCACAAGCACTAGTTATGGGACTTCCTTCGGCCCCTCTAACTTAGTCCCATTTCACTTCCTTCCTCTCACGTTTGTTGGAGTGGTGGTTCTCTGTGGGTGCATTCTTGCCTCCTTGGGGGATGGTCGAGGCTTCGTCTATTGCTGCGATGTCACTGTATGCGGATGGTTTTGGGTCCGAACTCAGGAAAGGTTCTACTAGGTCACTTAACCACAACTGCACATGGGGTTTCATGTGACCAATGATCAGAATTTCCATTCTCTCATCTCTCTCTTCACCCATTTCTCTCCATAACTCACCTCACTACCCATCTTATGTTGCGAAAGTTCGTCGTGGTTTCCATGAGCTTCTCATGCCATGGCAGGATCTCTTGGGTAGGAGTATTAACTGGTGAACACCATTTCTTGGCCCTGGGACCCACGAACCCCAATGTTGAGGATATGCAGGGGCTACTAAGGCTATTGCCTACTATGGGGAGGACCCACCTGCATATTCTTGGTCCCGCTTGTTAAGTCTCCCATCCTTTGGATTTCATGGTTGATTATTTTTAGGGTCCCATCACTCGATTTCTTCCCTATGGAGTTCTTTTGCATAACGTTCTCCTATTTTTGACTCCTTTTCGATCCCCGATTACCTTCCTCCTATCCTCAGCCATGATCGAGCCTCTCATGCGCTTAAACCGCCACAATTTGGCGTTTCAAATTCATCATTTTGGGCTTTTTCTGGGTTGGTCAACGCTGGTCAATGGGTGCATACACCTACATATACGGGGCCCTGTATACGTAGCCCCTTGCGTATATGCAGCCCCATCGATGCAACCCTAACTCCCTATATATATGCCCGCTATGCTTTGAAATTTCATCATTTTGAATCTAAATTGGGGGAAGATTCTGCCATTTTTTCTGCCTAACTCTTCCCTGAGCACCTACGTTCTATTGTGCGTCCGCATCAACCGACCCTTGCCCTTTTAAGCAACCAGAGGTATGCTCTCAGTCGTTGGGGGGGTGAAGCCTATGTGTAGTTAATTAATTAATTAGTTAGTTAGTTAGTTAGNGCCTATGTGTAGTTAATTAATTAATTAGTTAGTTAGTTAGTTAGTTGAGATTTTGCACCTCTAAGGGAAGAAATGAAAACAACCATTTAAACTTCAACTCATCCCTTGTTTTTGGTTTTAACCCATGAATTAACACTCCGGGAGAGTTAAAGGAATGCCCGTGCCAACAACATAACTTAGTCAAATTGAGAAGGTGTATAAGGATCATTTTGAGCTACTTATGCACAGTCTAATGGGTGGTCATGTTTGATTGCAAATGGCACCCAAATCGAGGCATCCAAGGGGCAAAGGACCATCACAACCGAGGGACAAGGACCCATGTACGAGAAGGGGACAAGGTGCGCAATAGCTAGAGCACATGGAGGACTCTCATGCAACTAGCCCCATCCATGAAGGATCTAATGTGGAATCTGTCCATTAGATTCCTGAAGAGGAGATTCCCATCAAGTAATCGCAAGGGGATGAGACTTCGGGATAGCACCATGGCTTGAGGTCATCCTGACCCAAGCCTGTCTTGATGCTATCAAGCCGCATGAAGTGCAATGGATGGTCCTCCAAGAGCTAAACTTTGGACCATTCCTCGAGAACACTCTAGAAGATGTGAGGTTTCAACTACAAAACTCTTCGATGTGGCCAATCATCACAACCAGTGGTGAATGGTACTTAGGAGAGACCTATCTCTTCTAGATGAATCAACAACCGGGGTCTAGAGTAAGAATCAAAGACATTTATGTCTCTTACTCTTTAGAGGCAATAGCGCAAGCTTTGGGGTTGTCTGAGACCGGAGCAGATGTGGTGGAGATTTCAAAACAAGCCAACCCGGAGGTAAAACCAGAATGGACCAAATGGTGCTATGGGGTAGAGTGTAAGGAATTTGGCTCTTTGACCACGGTAGAGAGGGTGTACTCAAAGATTGCATCTTACCACTTGAACCCAACGGTAAGACCCAGCAAAATCACAGCCTTCTCTACTCATGCGTGTGTCGCCTTGAGTGGAAAATTCCCAATGAGTCTTCCACAGTTATTATTCTTGGAGATTGAAAAGAGGTTCGCTGAAAGCGAACGTGGAAGACGAGCTCTCCCCTTTCCCTGCCTAATCAAGAAGTTATGCAAATAGGCAGGGATAGCACGATACTCCAATGATATAATTCAACATGCCTCGATTGCCTCTTGGTGGGAAATGATGAAGGATAAAACTCCTGCCACTACACAGATAGAGGAGGAGCAGCAACCACCTCCACCACTTGTACAAAAAAAAGGTCGGGTTCGCAAACCATAGCTGAACACATCCGCGAAATCTGACAAACGCTCTTAAGCCGGCAAGAGCAATCTGGCAAGACTAGTGGAGGAGAAGACCCTTTAGTCTATTGCCCTGTAATGAGCCACCTGGAGAAGGTGGCTCAATCAGTTAGCTTACTTGAAAGAGCAGGGCTAATGTTCTCTGCAGCCCGAATGCAAGTGCCTGCACAAATAGATCCTAGTGTCTGAGAGGTGATAGTATCAACCCAGCAACTATTTCCCAAAATCTCTGGGAATGCTGCTACCTTCTCGATATACTTGGAAGATGGTGAAGGGGAAATAGTCTTGGTGATGCAGCACCAAGAATAGGAGATTGCAGCTGAAGTGGTTGCTAATACAATTGCTACAACTCTCAACGCACTAGTGGCACCTGTACCAGATATTCATGGACTTCAAGATGTACAGGCATCTGCTGAAACCTCACGTAGCAAGATCAATGTAGTGAAACATGAGGAATTTTTGGACCGATTGGTGGGAACTAGGCAACCGCTTCTGGATTTCTTTGACCTTCCAGACAACATCACTGCAACCTAGTTAGAGCTACTCTCAGCAAGGGGTAAGACCCTCATTTTGGAAGGGTAACTTGAAACTGCTCAAGCTGCCTATCAACACTTGGCAACAAAAGTGGCCCAACTAAGAACCCAACTTGCCGATCCAGCTCTCCTCAACCATGAAATCACCAAAGATGAAGCTTTTCAATAGCTTCAGCTCAAACTTTAGATAGTTGAGGATGAGTGAGAGTTGGTGATCTTTGATAAGTCCTTGGTAGATGTTCAAGCATATACTTTAAACAGGGACTTGACGGAGGTTCGCCAGGAGAATGTTAGGTTGATCGCAAAGGTTCATTGCCTGCATAATGTTGGTGTGGAAAATAAGCACATGAAAAACTTTATCCACCAACAATAGGAAGAGCTAGCCAAGGTGAATGCTGATGTGAGAAGGTTGGCAGCTGAGAACCAAAATCTGTCCATGGAGGAGGTTTGGGCTTTATGACAAAAATCTTCCATCAAAATCGTCGCTTGGAAGAATGAGGCCCAAAAGTTTGAAAAAATCAAGAATCATTACAAGGACCAAGTGGGACTACAAAAGGAAGTAAATGAGAAGTAGATTCAAGTTGCAAAGACCAAGTTGAACCAAGCGCTCCAGCAGCTCCAAGAAGGAGGCGAGGTATGGCAACCTATCTTTGATGGGTTGAATGCCTACAATCAAGCTGAAATCTACCTCAAGGAGCTACAGATTAAAGAAATGATAGAGTATATGAAGCTCACCAACCTTCACTATGCAAACCTAGCCATGCTCACAGCTGGGAGACCGTGGTCTAAATTGGAGAAGCAAGTGGCCGCCTCGTATTCCTTATACGAGGGTGAGTTCCAAGAATACAAAGCGACAAAGCAGAAATTGAAAATAGCAAGCATGGAACTCGAGGTTCTCTGTACAAGTTTTGAAGGATAACATGTAGTCGTTGAGAACTTGGCATGTTGGATGACTGACTACCAGTAGCTGCAGACATCAATTCGAGCATTCGACATCGAATGGAAGCAGTTTGTAGCCTGGTTTGTCAACCTGAAAGAACTCTTTCCAGCACTGTCATGCCCTTGGGAGGTTCCAGTTCCAGCACACATTGGTGAAGCTACCTGGATAGTGCACGATCCCATAAGCAAAGAAGAAAAAATGAGGGCTCTCTTGGAGGCTTTCTGGCTACCTCTAGAAGTTAGAGTTGTTGTGGGACAGCCATCATTCATGCCACCACCATCGCATGGGCCAGAGGCTGGTGAAGGTCCATCGGAACCACCGCCCCTAGGGATGGTGTGATCTTCTCCAACAATTTTTTGCATCATTCTACATGGCAGAGACTCCAGGACTAGCAAGGTGTTCAATTTTATCTCAAAACACCACCATTTTTTGTAACTTATCTTTCTCTGTAACTCGGGCACTTGGTAAAAATTGATGTTGTGTCATGTGTGTGTTAAGTCATGTGCATTGTAAATAAAAGCCCATACCTTCCAAATTGTAGAGTAACTAGAGGACGAGTTTTTACTCAATCATGAGGGTAGGATGAAGTGTCATTAGTCGATGCGTCGACTAGGCCATGTATACGAGGTTGCGTATACACGGCTGCGTCAACGCGGCCCCATCGACGCAGCCTTCCATGCATCGATGTGGCCCTGTTTACGCAGAGCCTATTTCAGCCTATAAATAAGAGGGCCTTCCGTCTCACTTAGGTACCATTTAGTCAATTGTAGCAAAGCTCTTGCAGTTTGTTCCCACAGGAGATAGAATATTTTCCAAGTGCCCGCAGTAGGTGTAAAAAAAGTGACCGACTCTTTATTTGAGTGTTGATGTATCTAAGCCCATTAGCATGACGACAATAAAGATGAACTCTTCAAGCATTCCTTGCAGCATTTGGACTTACCCATTTAATGCATTCAATAGTTTAATATGTTTATGCTTTGATAATTACTTAAGTTTTTGTTATTATTATTTTATTCACTATCGCTCCTTTATAATTCGTAAAGGCCATAAGTACGACCATCTCAAACGTAAACCCAACACTTGGTAACCCAGTGACGCTTAACGTCTGGTAACCCAGTAGTGTTAGGGGATGCTCAAAATGTGCCCAAAAGATGGGATCAGATACTTATGCTAGGAATAGTTAGGATACAGATTAGGATAATTATAGGTTAGATAATATTTCATTCCTTAATTTCTGTACCTTAATTAGATGCCAAAAGATAAAGTAAAAACTATAAAAATCAGTTGCCTCAATCTCACTCAACCATTGCCACTAGATACTCACAAGTGAGGTTGAGAAGACAACGACCGTTCTAACAAAGGGTTTTGTTGGTTAGAGGTCTGGTGTATGTTAAGTGCTTACAGTCTACGGAATTCGACCAAGTCGCGTGTGAACACCAATGATTCGCATGGTTGGGCGTAGGGGTACCTAGCCACTCATCACCAAGGCATCGATGTAATAAGAAATAATATTTTCCCATCTAGGGACTCATGTGTTCTTTGCTTTCATTCCTAGATCTAGCCTCTTAGATTGGACACTCCAGAGTACATTTGATACTTGTCATTGAATAGTTCAAGCATTATACTCCATCTATAGATTGATTTTAGCTCTAAGGACCAGTACTAGCTTTCTACTTCTTTAATGAGTATCTTGGGAAACAACTTAAGCTTTGCCAATTATTTTCTATGTTTTGTAAGGCATAGACATCTTGAAAAGCCTAAAGATGATTTTGTGGATCGAAGTTATATCCCCCCTCAAACTTGGGGATGTTGTTCATATCCAATTGCTTAATCCTACTATCTTTCACATGCCTTGTCAGAATTCTCACTGCCTCTACAATGTTTAGCATACTTCAAATGGCAAGCAAAGGCTCATCGTAGCCATGATGTTGGTGCCTATGATGCCCTTTGCTACCCCTTTGTTCATGGCGATGGACCTCTCTTGAATGCTTATGCTCTGAATCTTGACTTGCCTAATGATCCCAATGATCATCTTAATCTCATTGATCACCTCCATCATGATCGTGTCCCTTGTGATTGTGTTTGGAGCTAGAAGAGGAAGAAGATGATGACAAAGGTAAAGAGGAAGGAGAACTAGCATCATCACAGTGCCTGTCACCCCTTCTTTAGTGGTCATGGCCATGATCGTGATCATTGTGCTTGCCCACATCCCTGCCATGACTCTCCTCCTTGGATCCCTCTTTTTCATGGGATCCATTCTCTCCAGAACCAGGATTATGTATTGTGAACTACAAGTTCTAGTTTTGACCTCCTTCTCTAACATCAAAGAGAGGAGTCTCTCTGTATGAAAAACCCATAAAAAAGGGTTCTCCACCATCTTTTTGATACATCAGGAATGGGGAATCATTAGACCACTTCCTCATCGCAAACTTGTAACACTACTCTAGCTATTGATTTCTTAGATGTTGTGCATCAATGGGATGATAATCCTTGGTGTCACTATCTTGCACAACATATTCAACATGAAGCCCTTAGATGCCCAACCACATAAGAGTTTGGTGGAGCATTGTAGGAATGGATCAATCAAGTAGCAATACAATGTTACCCTCCATGTCTTACCACCACAATTGTTCATCTTAGTGTAGGAAAAAGGTGAAATTTTATACATACTCATTAGGATGAGCATATATCACTCTATATTACTAGGGTACCAATTGACTTACTCCATCAGACTTGTGCAAAGAATTACTCCTGTGAGAAGAAGAGATCTTGTATTAGAAGACAAGAAATGTAGTGTGCTTTCTTGTAATTGTTGTAGTTATTTTGATGTATGATATGACTTTAGGGTTTGTTCCAACAATGTTAAATAGTTTTTCACTAAATCCTAAATAATGCACATAACAAACTAAAGGTACCTAGCAATGATGCCAATGATGAGTAGCAAGTATACCCTACGCCCAACCATACGAATTACAAGTATTCACATGCAATTTGGTTGAATTTCGTAAACCTTAAGTTCCTAAGTATGCTAGTTCTAGGAAGTGAAATCTAATCGTGATGATTGTTGTCTTTCCAACTACACTTGTGAAGCTTAGTTGTATGGTTAAGTGTAATTGGGGCACATGATTTTTATTATTTTATATTTTATTCACCTACGATTGATAATAAGTTGAAACTTGATTTATTAACCAATTTAGCTAATCTAAGTGCTAATTAATGACTAACTATCCTAACATCAGCATCTAGTCCCACTTTCCGTACACATCCTAAATGCATACAACATTGTTGAGTTACTAAGCGTTAAGCACTACTAGAATTACCAAGTGTTGCATGTTATGCTTGAAGTGGTCATACTTATGTGTTTAATCTATTTAACTTAATTAGTTAATTAATTAAAGTCTTACTTATCTTAATTAATTATGCAATTAATGAAAAAAATAAATATAGAAATAAATCATTAATCTATTTCAAGTGCTACAAGGTTTGATTCAAAGGCTCTTCTTTATTATCGTTCACACTGGTGTGCTCAAGTACATTAGTGCTTGAATAAAGATTTGCATGCTTTCTGACTCTTGCTATGGGGACTCAGAAAATATTTTAACTCTCAAATCACAAAACTGCAAGAGCTTTGCTACAACTATGAAAAGACCTTCATAAACATGGCAGATGAGTGCATATTTACAAACTTTATTGTGGAGATGCATCGATAGGGCTTCATAAACGTAGCAAATGCACATCGATGCGACCTCGTTGATGAGGCAACACCACAATAAATGAGGCCACATCAACAGGGGCTTGTTGATGCAACACTTTGATGCTTCATCAATTGTTTTAATAATTAAGCAATTAATTAATTAATTGAGCTAAATTAAATAGTGATTAATTAAAACAAATAAGTACAACCACTTTGAGCATACGTGTAATGCTTGGTAATCCCAGTAACGCTTAACATTTGGTAACCTAGCAACATTATACATGTTCAAGATGTGTACAACAAGTGGGAACAAATGCTTATGTTAGGATTAGTTAAGTGTTAGCTAGTTGATTAGATTAAATTAGCAATTAAATATCTTTATTCACTATTCTTCATTCTTAGGTGACTTAAACATAAAAAGATAAAAATGATAAAAATCATATACCTCTGTTATACTTAGCCATATCCTTGTACTCGCAAGTGTAACTAGGAAGACAATGATTGCAACAGTTGATTCACCTCCTAGAACCAGTGTACTTAGAAGGCTAGAAGTCCTTGGAATTCGACCGAATCATATGTAAATGATTGTGGTTTGTATGGTTGGGCATAGGGTATACTTGCTGCTCATCACCACCTATAAGTCCCAAAGTCATTAAGTGTTCTAGAGTAGACTCAAAATGGATTACGCCTCAACATCCTCAATAATCTAATAGCATAATAGTAGTACACAACTCACATGGTTTACAGTAGTCTAAGCTTAGGAGCATCACACGGATGCCTTGATAATCATTTAAGTGACTAAGCCAACATAACATATACATGCATAATAATCATATAGAGCATTAGCAAACACATAAGACATATTGTTCTTTAAGAGAGCTAAGATGCATTCTTATATTGGTGCATTTAGCCTTAAGCCCCTACTCTGTAGAGAAGGGGTAGTTCTTGAGTTGAAGAGGCCAAAGCCTTCCCAATAAGCTTACATATTCTTATGACACAGTTCACAAGGAATTAGAACAATGTAGTTCTATGTCGATGATGGTAAAAATAGCATGTAACACCAGTGGATCTTCATACTCCTTTTGGCCCCCGTTTTGGAAAAGGAGCAGCTATTAGACCATTAACAAAGCATAGTTTTTACAAATAACCTTCCTTGTCTCCCCCCAATAACCTTTGATAACTAGATTCAATCCAACCCTCATTGTTGTGTTCTCAGTTACACTTGTTGTGGTCTTAAAACAAAGGGTTAAAATATAACTAAGGTGTATGATCAATGATGATGTTTAAATAATTATTACTCATCATCATGCTAACCATATCCCAACAAAATGAGTTTTTCTTAAGCAATTATTACTAAATATGGAAAAGTTACTAAAATTAGAAATTATCTAAAAATAATAGTTTACTAAAAATAGAAATAAATCCTAACATTTTAAATTCTTACTTAAATATAGTTTATTTTATCACATCATTAATTAGAGAATTGATTTTATCCATTATTAATACAAACTATTATTACAAACATGAGAACTAGAATTTATTATATAAAATAATATAATTATTTCTTCCTTATATTATTTATTGTTTCTTAATTACGACTTTAATTATTCAATGTATTTTTAGTGTTCTCTTTTTATCACAATATACCTTTAGTGTGTTTGGAAGTTGTTATGAATATTTATGGGTTCGTCTTAACTAATCTCTCAAGGTTAGCTTATGTTATGATGGTTAAAGCACTTGATTCAAGTGACCACTTTAGAGCATGTTTGGTTGCTTAATTCTTGGGGTCTTGTTTATGTAGATTTCACCTATCATATTTAAAAACTTGTTTGGTTTGGGTTAGCTCTATGAAGTTATACTCAAATGAGTCTTCATATAATTGAAATATAGGAACACCCCAAAATATATAGTTTAATAAGAACTTTATAAGTTAGCATTGCTTACTAAATTGAAGGCCTTACAACTAGGCTAATACCTCCTTTGAGTGCATAAAGAAATTACACCTTTAAATAACAAAATTTAGAAAAATAATAAAAATAGTGGGCCCAACACAAATATGAGGATCAATCTAGGTAAAAGGGTATGAACCATAATTTTCTAATTGAAATCCCCCATTTGTCTATTAAGAATAGCAAAGTCCCTAAATGTAACACCTATAAGGTATGTTTGTGGGAAGTGTCTATTGTACCTTAATCACCATGAATGCCTAGTAGTATGTATCATGTATATATTATTATTCCTCTTAAAGGTATCATTTATATATTATTATTTATCTTGAATATCTGTTGAAAAATTCCAGTATATCTTCATACCAATAATTTACCTGCCAGTTTTCAACGAACTGAGCAACTTTTGGCGCAGAAGGTCTCCACTCATCAATATTTTCGAATCCTTATTGCACTTTAGCAGGCAATATGATTTCGTAAAAGCATGAGTCGAAATTTGGCATGGGTTTTTGCAAGATGATGAACAGAAGGCATACCAGGCAGATTTGAAGAAGCCTAAGGCTGTGTGGCGTCCTCATGGGCTGCGTGTCATTGTTTCACAGACTGAGTGCAATAATGAATCAAGGCAATGCATCACTGTTCGATCTTGCAGGCCAGGTGCTTGGGTTGGTGAAAGCAAATATTTGTTAGAAGAAATCTTAAGGTTGAAGACCCAGGTTTAGAAGCAGAAACAGGTGTACATTCCGATGAGAGTTTTTGGGTTGATCACAGGAACCTTCTTGAATTGCATGCTCGTTAAGATCCCAACCACAAATTCATATATGCTTTTAAAAGCAGGTCCCTCCCATGCACGGGAAGTGGGATGCCACTGCATCTTGAATTTTAAGGTTTTTGCCCATGGATTCTGTTCTTCTGTTATGTTGTGCTGTTTACATTTAACCCGAAATGGAATGGTGGGATATCATTTTTCTGAAATAGCCGATTCCTAGTGTAAGTTCTATATTTACTCGCTCAAGGAATGAGCGTTACTTGCTTGAAGAAATCAAGGTTAATTTTAATGTCTCGATATCCTTTTGAAATTTGATTCGGTTGCAAATTTTCAGTGGTTTTATTCTCTTTATCGCTGATAAGTATCACCTGCATAACATAGGCGAATTTGATGTCTGAAGAAGAGGCGGGAAGCGACATTTTTTCTCCACCACTAGAAATAATAACCATAGTACTCCAATTGGCCCGTGTTACAATTTTTGCTACTGTTCACGGTAGAAAGCTCCAATATCTGGCTTAAATGTAATGGTTGAAAGCAATACATGTACGTTCGTTCCGATGAATTGTTATTCGGGCATTTTACCCATTGTAATTGTTATCAACGCTGTTCTAAGCTTATGTGTGCAAGGGCTGACACAAATAGCGCATTGCAGTTTAGAATGAGAGTTCAGAAATTAATATCCTGATAAAATGACGATCAATCAATGGTCACCGCATACAGATAAAATAGATACGTTCCTAAACTACGAAGCAAACAACACTGAGAAAGATTTTATCCAAGCTGAAAACAATAAGAGTTCTGTAACTATGCGCAGGGATGAGGGTTCTGTAAATCCTACAAAAGCTGATAATTACAAGGGTGCATAACGGTGGTGAAAGCAAACATTTTATTGTACAGAACGCCTGTTGGATGTTCCCAGATTTCGCAGTGTGTTGCAGTACACATTATTCAACAGTTCAGGCTGAGGCAACAGACGAATATCGATAATCTACCATGGAGAATGAGAGCCAACAAAGGAAACAAATCCTGTCAAGAAGAACGCAATGGCTGAAAGGTTCTTCCATTCGAGAGATTTCTCATCATCTTTCAATGCAATCAACCTTGCAGAAGGTTTCACTCACCTGTTTAATTTTGTTTTCAACCATCGTCTTATCCAACACACTTAATGTTCAAAGCTGTTTCCAAATGGGTGCAGGTTTTCCAGACTTGCCTGCTCCTGCTGAAGTAAAGGACGCTGCCATATCTGCCATGCAAGCTGACTTCAATCAGTACAGGTGAGAATCCCCTCCCTTGAACAGCTTCTTCATTATCTCTTTTGTCCAGATCAAACACTTGCTGCTACAGTTCTATAATAGCTTATTCTGAATGTACATAATGGTGTAAGCGTGTAACAAATTTAAGCTATAGCTGAATTTCTGTTTACCTACGAACTTTTTTTGGTGGGTTAGCTCCATTTTTCTCATTCGGCAGTAAAAATTATTGTTACTGTCCTGGCAACAGAAATCATAATCGGGGTTTGTAGGCAGCTAGGTTTAACCTGCTGTTGATTCCCATTTGAAGCTGGATTTCTGAGCTACTGGGTGCTGTGGCACTTTTGAAATGGAGGAGAACGCAGTGCTTACTGTATTGTTTGTTGAAAGACACAATTGTTTAGACCTGGTTATGATGACGTTGAAGTTAAAACGTATGTTTTCTTTTCAAAATTTTATTGTGAAAGGGAATATGTGTCATTTTAAAACATGGGCAACTAGAATCCTTCAGAAAGTGACAACAATTGCCTCAGAGTATGTTAAATGAGTTTTAATACCACGTCTAAAACACAAGATGTTAGAGGTAGTGTTGCGTTCATTCGAAGAATTATGTATGTTAAACAGCCACTAAGACTTATGAAGGAATTCCTTCTTAGTTTGATAATGCATTAGAAAACAGAAATGAGAAATAACTTAAATCTGAAAGGACACAATTTATGCGTTTGTAATAAAACCTTGGTCATGTCTCTCTCTTGGTTGATCTCTAAGATCCCATGACAATTCTGATTGTACAAAACTTATTTATAAAATTTTGTTTTTAACTGTTTGACAGAAAAAGGACCTTGGTAGTATCATCTAATTCTATATTAATTGGTGTCATTCTAGATACTTCAATTTGTTGTAAATCTTAATTCTGGAACTATTATGATTACAGACAGTTCTTTTGTAAGATGTGAGTTCACATAACTCAAGGCAGATCTCTCTCCTTTCATCTTGATGTTTGATATTATCTCTGTTTTAGAATGAGCAATCTTGAAATCCAGTCCTTTGTTTATTGCTTATTAAAAAATTGGTTCATTCTACTGTACCCTTGAATAAACAACAATCATCATCATCATCGCCTTATCCCAACAAAATGGGGTTGGCTACCTTGAATAAACAACCACTAAGTGTAAATAGTAAAAACATTTAATAGTCGGGGAATTTGAGCCTTTTGATTCATACAATGGTTTGATTAGTTAAATTCATAAGGATACACCATCAAAACGTGGTATAAAAGAAGCAAATACTTTTTTCCATTTTCAGACATTATTAAAAACATTTAATATACGGGGCATTACAGTTGATCCTCTCAAACAAATTGCGATATGCTGTGGGCAGTCTGAAGCATTTGCTGCAGCAATATTGGCTAGTATGTCCATGCGTATGGTTTATTTATTTCTCGGCAGTGAAAAACATTTCAGTGCTTAAATTTTTTTCAAATGTTTGAGTAGTACCTCTCCTTTAACAGCTGTGGATGAAGGGGATGAAGTAGTGCTGCTAGATCCAGCATATCTAACATATGAAGGATGTATCAGAATGGCTGGAGGCATTCCGGTAAGCTATCTTATTAATCTTTCAAATTCATAAGATAAATTTAAGATGCAGACAGTTATATTTTATACATCATCGACTGATTCAGAGTTTTGGTTTATTTGGAAGCAGGTTTATGTTTCTTTAGATCCCCCTCTCTGGGCAGTAGATTTGGAAAAGCTTAGAAAATCATTTACTTGTAGAACAAAAGAAATTGTATTGAACAGGTGAGTTTCTTGCATTTTTATACTAGAGCTCCTCAGACAGGTTATTAAATTACCATTTGTTAATAATATTCATATAAATGATCTTAAAAGTGATGGATGATTTGTAGCTCAAGTGATCAAGTTAATGGTTTAGCAATTTTAGTTCATCAGTTCTGATCGTGTGAGTGGCACTCATATATACTTTGCAACCTGTTGATTTTTCAAGGAGGCAATGGAAGGATAGGTTGTTGTTTAGGGATCTCATGGTCTCTCTAGAACTTCACGTCTGTGCATGAATTGTAACACCACCTCAAATGTGCACCATATCTTTTGCATATTAAAACTTTCTAATTTACTGGTATTGATTAATAGGCTCTTCCTTCTTTTCCCCATTTATAGAGTTTATAGAGTCTGGTAGTGGGAATGGACATCTATGTAAACGTACTGTAGGAAGTTAAGACAAGGTGTATCAATTCATAATGAGGAAAGTGTCAAATTATTCCTCAATTAACGATGACCATTTCGTTTCATCAAAGCCATTGTTACAGGGCGTTAAACGGTATTCCCGTTAGGATCATTAATATAAACATAACAACCTTTTCACAAGTTGTACATGATGATTTCATCCATTATATGTATGAATGAATCCGGGTTGTTTTGTTTCATCAATACCGTTATTTCTGTTCTTCTAACGGATTCCTCTTTTCTTCTGTGGGCTTTATCACTGTTGCATCATTCCTTTCAGTCTTATGTGATTTTTCTTTGGTTTTTGTTACTTTCATCTTTGGTAGATTCCTACTTCATTTGTTCTTATGAGGAAACTCTTGTGCTTGCTTAACTCTTCCAGTTAGGAGCATACTACTTTTCATGGTGGTCTTTTACTATAATGGACAAATATATGGTTTATCCATCTGATTTGGTTTTGACATTGTTATCTAGGATTGTCTTCATTAGATGTTCTTCATCCTGGACTTTTTGCATTGCATGGTTTCATCTATCAATGTCTTCATTAGATGTACTTCATCCTGAACTTTTTCATCACATGATTTCCATACATTGTTGTGGGTTTGGTTGTCTTTCATATTCCTCATCAAAATGATTTCTGTTCATCTGTCCTCCTAGTGAATGGCTGTTCCTTTATTTGTATAACTGACAAGATGTTATATCTGTCATACTAGTTGGATATGGTTGCTTGATGGACTTGATTCACACTGTTCTCCATGAGTACTTCCACTTGTTTCTGGACTTGGTTCCTTGTGGTTTGGATCTTCACTTGTTTTGTGTGCATACTTTTGCTTCTGTATGTCTTCTTCACTCACTCTCGTGTTTTGCCCACATACACTCTTACATCTTCTTGCATTGGTCTGACATCACCATCAGTCTTGGTAGACTTTACTTGCCACATTACCATGTTTTCTTCTTCAAGTTTCTTCACTTCAACGCACTTCCTTGTCACGAATAGGTTCTTAAACTTTATAAGGAACTATGACTCTTCACTTTATGGTGGCATCTTTTTATACATAATTGTGTTTTGTTTGGATGATAACATGAAAGTCTTGTTAAGATTTTGTTAATTAGATTTTTGGTATCTTATATCTCAACAGCCATGTGAAACAATAACAACAATCTCAGATTCAACATAGAGAACTCTACTTTTAATTGTAACTGTGCAGTGATTTCCTCTTAAGGATTGCCTCTTTAAATGTACCCTCAAAACATGAATCCAGGACATGGACCTCAAGTGATTTTTGAACCTGCAACTTATTGGTTGCCAAGCCATTCAAATATCAGTTCTGTTGCAGTACCATTGGTTATTTTAAAAGTAGGAAAAACTTAGCACTGACATTTTGAAAACAGTTATGAGGCAAGTTAAGTAGTTAGCGATACAGAAATATGACATTTCTAATTGAATTATTTTATAAAGTGTGTATTAATACATGTAAGGATTTGATGACACGAATGTTAGACCCCAGTATAGATAATTCAAGCATATGCTGCAAGTGAAGCTTTGAGTTTGCAACACATATCAAGCTTGGCACTGTAAGCACTGTTGGAGAATCCACAACTAAGTTTCACTGTTGCTTACGAATTTGGGGTAATTAAATGATGTATCTGTATTTTTACCCATACATAGAACAAACATAAGTTGGTCCTCTGATCACAAGTTATATCCGGATTTGTTGAATCTGAATTTCATTATTTGTCTGCTGTCTCATTGTTGTTAATTCTATGTTCCCACTAGTTGCATTGCTGTGGTCTAGGAAAAAGTCTTCTATATCTGAGTTGATTTCTGTGGAAGTAAAATGATGTATATATATGTTTTTGTTTTTATTATGTTGCTACATATCATCTCTCTTTGCTATGTTACTAGGTTTTATTTCTGTTGCTTTCTTGGTATATGCTTTAACAAATTTCAATTTTGTTTCTTATTTTGTAGCTCGTTTTAATTTTAAAAACTCCTTTCTTGTACCGTTGGTTCTGCACACATGTTTCAAAACTTCCCACGTTGGTCTTGTTTTGTATTAATACTGATATCTGATCATCTTAAATCTTTGCTATGTGCAACGGCTACAGTCCTCACAATCCAACAGGGAAGGTTTTTAGCAAGGATGAGCTATGTGCAATTGCTGAGATATGCTGCTCTTTGGATTGTATTGCCATAACTGACGAGGTAACATTAGTCAAGAAAATGCTATGGACACTACTATCAAATTACTTGGGAATTAGGACACTATTTTTTGAGTTGGTTCATTTTATTTGGACTGAATACTTTTTTTTCTTTTGCATACATTTTTAACATCTCAACAATTAAACGTAGAGGCATGCTTTTTAGACATTATATTGTTGCAGATTTTAACATTTGATTTCTTTCCAGGTTTACGAGTATATAACCTTTGATGCTGTAGAACATATAAGCTTGGCTTCCATCCCTGGCATGCTAGAGAGAACTATCACTTCATCACTGTCTATGACATACAGTGTTACCGGTAAACCCAACGTTTAGAATAGTTACCGGTAACACTGTAAGTAGCTCCAAATTTGGTCAGCAATGGCAGATCCGGCACAAATGACAAGTTCCAGTTACTTTTGTCAAATTTCTGAATTTTGTTCTACTTCCAATGGTTCTAGTCCTTTACCAGTTCCAAAACGTTATGAAATTTATGCTCCGTCTAGTTTTAAAGTTTTAGAAACTTGGAAGGAAATTGATCACAGTGCAACCTAGAAATTTCAGGTACAGGATTAAGATCAGTAGCTTTTTCATTTTTTAATAAATTTGAAGTTAAGACTTGGAAAGAAAGAGGTTATAATTACATCCATTTAGCCAAACTTGCTATTCACATTCATCCACACTTTAATTATAGGTTAAGTGCTCCATATTGGATTGTTGTCATAGATCGTAGATTCAAAACATTTGAAGATGCAATAATCACACGCTAAAGGTACTTTAGCAACGGTCATAGTTACTATCCTTAATTTTACGCTATCTTTACATGATTTGCACCTTTATAAATCCTTAATGATTATTGTCTAGTAGATATGATCCCATAGTCCATATATGTCACTGTTTCGACTAGGTTAATATTCAAGTTATTTAATAGTACGTCTATTAAAACTCTTTATCAATTTAATGAACAAAAAATGCAGGTTGGTACAAACAACATAGAATATGGGGTAAAGATAGACACCGAGGATTTACCAATCCATACACATATCTAGATCTTTCAAATCCAATAGAAAAGTATTACAAGATAGAAAGACCTCATTGGTATTCAATGCGAAAACGAAGATATAAGGCTAAATCTTCTACCACCAAAGTTCATCGACATAGATCCATTAAATCACTTACACAAAAAACAAAAACAACAAAAAATATTTAGTAAAATAAAGCCTTTAGTAATCAAAGACCAAGATCAAACAAAGCCACATACAACTGTCCAAGGTAATTGTAGTTCTCCAAATCTAGAGGTAGAAAGTCTTAAAAAGAGTCTTATTTCTCTTCAACAACAACTAACATTGTCTTTAGAACAGACAAGTTGTCTACAAGAAGAAATGACTCAATTATGAAAGAAAAAAGCTAAGGCAAAAATCGTTGAATTAGATCTAGAAAGTTTTAGTGATGAATCTATAACATCAACACCATCAATTACTCTTTCTGTCCAACCTTCTTTTTCAAGAGATCCATTTTGTCAACATAAAACTTTAAGACAAGTTGATCATTAGTATCATTGTACTGAATGTGACGCTTTACTTAAAACCTATAAGATGGAAATGAATAAAGAAAAAAATGATGATACTATTTTTAGACAACATTAAGAAAAAATGGCTACACTAGAACGAGAAGAAAAGAAACGCTATGAATTTGTTCAACGACAAATAGGAGAACAATTGAGATTGTCAGAAACAACTAGTCCTATCAAATATGTCTATACGCTACAGACTAAAAAATCATCATCACTTCCTGCTGATACATGTTTACATAATGGGAGAAACACTACATTGAATGATTTGGTTTATAGTAATAAAATTCAAATGAGTGTTTTAGAAAGTATGTATAGCATGAACTACGATACTAATATTAATACAGGTTTGCTATATAGAAAATTAAAAAAAATTGTCTGGCACTTCTGAATCTTGACCATCTAGGCCTAAGCCTACTGCTTCACCTTTGTCTCTAGATATTTCTTTTCCTACATCTCCTCCTACAATAACAATACTTGATTTAGAGAAATTTCGGAAACACCAACAAGAATTAAAACATAAAAAAGGAAAAGGAAAACTGCGAATAGATATGAACGAGGAGAACCAGAACCAGATAATGAATCTGAAACATCTCATATCATTGAGAGAGAAGAAGAGGAAGCAATCTTATTATCCAAAACAAATAAATAGCTTGAAAATGTTCAAGAAGCTATGCTCACACAGACTAGAAAAGCTGGTGATCAACAATCAGTATTTATAATGGATGATAAGACTTTAAAACAAAGACAAGATGTTGTAGATGCCATATAAGCATATCTTAATATTCAAATAGATTTAGCTAAAAAATCAACTATGCAAGCAATAATAAATGCTACATATAATTTTAAAGGAAACCTTAGAAAATGGTGGAATCCCATCCTAGTTCCAATCAAACAAAGATTAGTCTCACAACCCCCTGTAATTTTCCTCAACGCCATCCTTAAAGAATTCATAAGTTTAAAAGCTAATCTGGAAGAACTTTACAGGGATAGATACTTTAAAGTCAAATTACACAAAATACAAGATTTACTTGAATTCTTAGATGCAATGAAACAATGGTACTATTATGGAAAATTAACTGATGAAGTAGTTGCCAAGAAACATTTATTAGGATGTCTACCACAACCGTTCTATAATACCTATATGGCAGAATTGAAAAAACAAATATGCATATATCAGAATTGAGTTTTGGGCAGATACGCCAATTCTTAGAACAAACGAATAGAGAATTGTGTTATGCTCAACAAACTCAAAATTTAGTACATAATCTTAGCAACAAACTAAGCAAAGGTTTTTGTTTAACTTTATATCTAGAAGAAAAATATAAAAATAATGAAAAAACCAAAAAGAAGTGTCGTACTTGTACATCCTCTACTTCTCGTCCTAAACCTCCTAAAAAACAATGGCGTAAATACCCTAATTATTTTAGTCATCACTCTAAACATCTCAATCGTTGAGATGTCAAATGTTTTATTTGTGGTGGGCCACATTTAGCCCCAAATTGTCCACATCAAGATCGTGATAAAAAGAAAGTCCATTTTATCACAAAACATAATATTTGGGAAACTCATTTTGAGTGGGTTTATGATCCTGAGTATTTTGACATTCCTTACAATCCTTGTGAGAACCTTTGTCCCTCTTCTCCTTCTGATAATGAATATTTTTTTAACCCAGGGGATTATGGGATTTTTCGGATTTTTCGCCACATTATTCGGATGCCTCATATCCTGATAAACCACATTCAGATTCTTCGGATGGTGATGTGTTCTACTGTAATATGAACAAAGCATCCTCTTCAACATCTCGACATTTTCAAAAAACAAACCAAGTCCAAAAACAATTAGACATAGCTAAAGTAGAATTAGCTAGATTAAAAATTAAGCTAAAAAAGACATCCTTAGATGAACTAACCAAATACATAACTCTAGATAAACAAGTTAGAGAAAAACAGGCTGAGATAAAATCTCTCAAAAAACATCTCAAAGAAATACAACCATCTCAAGATAGCCAACCTAGAGTCTCTAATACTGAGCAAGTAGGAATTTTAGAAGAATGGCTAAAAGAGGAAGAAAAAAAATAGGCTACAAATATCTATAAGGTGCCAAGCTAGAATACATCAATTACAAGCATTCATGGAAATGGCTCAAAAAGAATTAAAAAAATTCCAAGAAGAAGAAGTAAAAGAACAACAACTAGCTTTCGAAGAAGAAATTTCACAAATCCATAGGATTAGAATAAATCAAAATTATGAAAGCCTAGTTAAAACTCCACTCTTACTTTTTGGATTAAACTCCTAGGATTTAAGCCATATCCAATAGATGCACTTATAGATTCAGGCGTTGAAGTCAGTTTAGCTAAGGAATCTATTATTCCTTCTTTTCTTTGGAAAGAAAGAACTAAGTTCATTGTTAGCTTTAATAAAACTAACAAGCCTGTTAATAAGAGATTTAATTTTCCTTTATTAATGCCTAATAAAACTAGTCTACATTTTCAAGTCCATGGAATTGCTTGGTTATCTTATGATATGGTAATAGGGGTAGATAACTTATCATCATTAGAACCTTATACGATTAGTCAAAATAAAATCTATTTAGGATTATATGAATTTCCTAGAATATTTATGCCAATAAATAAATTCGAAAAATCTAAATATAAAATCTCAAAAACACAATGGATAGTGAATCAAGTACAGATCAATGAGTTCGACAAAATAAAACAAAAATTATTATCCGTAGCAAGTGATGATCCAACAGCCTTTAGGCATAAAAAACAACATTGGTGCCATATCAAACTCCTTGATGGTATCACACCAGAAGCCAAAGCACACCACATAGGTATGTTCCCTAAATTAAAGAAAGAATGTGCTCAAGAAGTTCAACAACTGCTAGAAAAGGGAATGATACAACCAAGTACTAGTATGTTTTCTTGTGTAGCGTTTTATGCAAATAAGCTTGCAGAATTAATGTGTGGGAAAAAGAGATTAGTGGTTAATTACAAACCACTGAATTCCATAATCAAATCTATACAACATCCAATTCCTAGCAAAGATGATTTATTTCAACGCTTGCAGGGAACACGTATTTATTCAAAATTCAATTTAAAATCTCGTTTCTGGCAGATCCAGGTCTATCCAGAAGATAGATGGAAAACAACATTCATAGTACCACAAGGTCTTTATGAATGGACAATTTTACCTTTTGGTATTAAGACCGCTCCATCTATTTTCCAAAGTTGTATGGATTCAATATTCAAAAAATATTCATTTATTTTAGTTTATATAGATGATATTTTAGTTATATCAAAATCTATATCAGACAACCTGCAACATCTGGAATAGTTTTACCAAATTGTCGACCAAAATGGTTTAGTACTTTCTCTTTCAGAAAAGAAGATCCAAATAGCTGTTGACGAAGTAAAATTTTTAGGTGTAATAATTAAGAATGGGCAAATTACACTGTAAGAATACATCCTCAAAGATATAGCTAAATTTCTAGATGTGATAAAAGATAAAAATCAATTATAGCGTTTTCTTGGTTGTTTAAATTAGCTATCTAGTTTTTGCAAAAATTTAGCAAGAGACAGAAAAGTACTTAATGAGCAACTGACACAACACGCTGGACCTTGGACACAACAACATATAGTAGTCATTTAAAGATTAAAAGATTAGTGTACAAAATTGCCATATCTCTGACTTCCAACAAATGGCATCCTGATCTTAGAAACAGATGCCTCAGACGAATTCTGGGGTGTTGTACTCAAAGAAGACCTCCAAGGTATAATATATGTCTGTAGATACACAAGTGGTAAATTCAACCTTGCTAAAAAGAATTATCATTTCACCCATAAAGAGCTTTTAGCCATTGTTCGTGGAATTGAAAAATTTTGATTAATCCTGCAGGAAAAAGAATTTATCATTAGATCGAATTTAAAATACTTTGATAAATATTTACAGAAAAAACATTTAAATAAATAGCCTATATTTGTCTTATATGATGGTCTTTATTCTTAGCAAATTTTTCTTATAAAACGCAATATCTTAGTGGTAAAGATAATAATTTAGTAGATTATTTAACCAGAGAATTCCAATACTAACTTTTTGTTTTTGCAGAAGTATTTTTGAATGAAGGATGGGAACTTCGTTCAAGCCACAGAGTTCATTCTTGTCCATACACCCATCTCTATCTCTCCCAAGCTCAAATAACCCATATGTATAATAAGTATTTTAATGATGGGGAAGCATATGGCTATCAAACCTATAGGTTAAACTTAAATCCTCAGATTGCACATACCCACTATAGTCATCCCAATCCTTTATTAAAAAATGTTTTTCCTTCTATTCATATAAAAATAAGTTTACGTGTCAATTAATTTATGAATGAATGTATCTTTGACCAGATGGTTCTCCATTGGCCTAGGTATAAGCCATCAAATTGCCACTTTTACCATGTCAATTTTAATATTTCTATAAATCTCCCTACGGATTCTCATCCCTATTGGGAATGGTGGACTCTATATGGCCATAAAACAAAACATTATTGATGAGTGGCGAGGTACCCCTACACTCAACCATATGAATATGAGTGTAACACTCATGATCCAGTCGAACTTCACAGATTAAGTGCCTACACGCCTCATGTAACACTTAAGGTTAATTATTCATTATCTTCTCAGGNAATATAGGCACGGATCTTTAAGAAGAAGTATCTAAGGACAATAGTAGCAACCACTAACCAGCTAGGTGGCATCATATACAGTAAAGGTGTGTAGTAACAGTAAAATGTAATTAAAGCATATCCTACAGTAAGATATGCTATCGTGTCATCCTTATCCCTTCTCTTTTCTCTCTCCCTTTCTCCTATAAAAGGGCTTGGAATGCCATAGTTCTACATGGCCAAGCAAAGAGCAAACAAGATATCAAGCTTGTAAGAGTGTGAGTAGTCAAGAGTCTATAAAGTTGAGTAGAGAGATCTTAGAGTGAAGTACCTTGCTCCTCTAAAAGCATTCTTGCTCATGCAAAGAGTCTGTCTAAGCAAAGACATCTTGAAGTGATGTGTCATGCACCTTCAAAAGCATTCCTGCTTATGAGTCCCTATCTGTCTAGCAGAGATAACTTAAAGAGCTACGCAGTGCACCTTTGAAAACATTCCTACTAAAAGTCTTGTACAACCTACCTGTTAATATACATTGGTTTGAACGTATTTAGTGAGCACATTTCCTTTTAAGCATGTTGTAAAGGGTCATATCACAATTGTGAGCCATCTCGTTTTCATTGAGTGACCCTGAGAGTGGTAGCAGAGCACAATTGTGATATGGCCCTTTATAACATGCTTAAAAGGAAATGTGCTCATCAAATACATTCAAACCAATGTCTATTAACAAGTAGGCTATATAGGACTTTTATTAAGAATGCTTTCAAAGGTGCATTGTGCAGCTCTTTGAGTTATCTCTACTAGACAAATAGAGACTCATAAGCAAGAATGCTTTTGAAGGCATATGACACATCACTTCAAGATGTCTCTTCTTAGATAGACTCTTTACATGAATAGGAATGCTTTTAGAGGAGCAAGGCGCTTCACTCTAAGATCTCTCTACTCAGCTTTACAGACTCTTGACTACTCACACTCTTACAAACTACTCACACTCTTACGATCTTGATAACTTGTTTGCTCTTTGCTTGGCCATGTAGAACTATGGCCTTCCTAGCCCTTTTATAGAAGAAAGGAAGAGAGAAACGAGAAGAAGGGATAAGGATGACATGGTAGCATATCTTCTTAGAAAAAGTGACGAAATGATGGATCATAATTGTAGGGTTCAAGCGTGGATGGATATCAGTGATTGAGTTCACAGTGCATAATAATATTAGTAGCAGTAGCCATCAGAACATCTTGATACCATGCCAACTACCAAGGATGTTGCCAGTCTGTCCTTCTACTGAGACTTGTGATAAGAAAATAGGTTGGACTAGTGGTTCTGAAGGCATGATAAGCCATTGTATCATGACAAACAAAATATTCAAAATCTCCATGGGTGGAAGCATGTAGGCGTCTAATGGTGGCAGGATTATAACTTTTAATATTAATTGATGGGATGCAATATTGCATGGACCACGATATCGCGTACATCCCTTGCAATATCGCATACACGATATTGCGTCTTCCCCTACGATATCGCGGTGCACCGTCATATTTATAAATAAGAAGCGGCTCTCCCTTGTTTCCTCATCTAGGCCTAGACCATAGCGAAACTCTGGCAGTTTTTCCACTCCAGAGATAGATTAATTTCCATGTGCCCACAGTAGGAGTCCTAAAGTGAATGGATCTTTATTCAAGCAGACATTGTACCTNGCTTTGAATTTTCACATTTTTTTTTTGTGTTTTGTGTTTTGTGTTTTTATGTGTGAGAACCACACCATGCAAAGACTTCTTATTTTTATTGACTTAGCTTCCAATAATTGGGTGACGTTAGAACGACAAGAAAACTCAAGAAGAAAACATCCAAGAACCCAAGAGAACAGCCAACACAAATGCATCAAGTTCCCTTGAAGTCACACCCTTTTCAATCCTTGAGTCTTTCCTTAATTTGAGAAATGCCCAGTCACCAATTTGTTAAAGTTTTTATTGTGAAAGGGACTGTACATTTCCAAGCCAAGAGAGACCATAGAAACTGGTGGATGGATGGATGAAGTGAACTCATTTCCTGCCATATCAAAAGAACATACCTTAGTGTCAACATCATGACTTAAAGGTAAAAATCAAACATTGACAATCAATAAGAAAACAATTCATACCATTGTGAAGAACACTTATTGGTGACAAACTTACAAGGTGGAGAACACACACACAAACACACACAAAAAAATGGAAAAGTATAATGATGATGTAAAACAAAAACAAGAAGAGTTAAAGAAATTCGTAAAACAAAAACAAGAAGAGTTAAAGAAATTTGTAAAACAAAAATGTGGAAAACAAAAACTAAAAAGAATTGAGGGCCTCCAATGATCAGCATAGGTGGCCATCTCCCCCATGACTGAATTGCAAGGGAGAGATCCAAAATAGAGAGTGAGGTTGCCCGCTAGTGGAGGTGTAATTTGTACTGGCTGTTGTGGGTTCATGGAAAGGTTTTGTTTGTTGTACATTAACCAATAATCTTTTATCTGGGCTATTAGGCTTGTATATCATCATGGCTCTAGAGGGGAAGGTTGTGTGAATAATATAGAATCCTTCCCATAATGTTTGAAATTTTGTACACTATGGTACATGCGTGGGATTCCAGTAAAGGACCTTGTATCTTGGTTGGCACCTAAACCTTCGAATTCTTAAGTCATGACGCTATTTACTGTGTTCCTTGTACAACTCATTTAACGATAGTGCAACCAATCTATTCTTGTCTAGCACGTTCAAAGTGGCCAACCATTGTTTTTGTGCTAGGTCAAGGTCCAGGTGAAGGTCACAAGCCATGGATAGTGTACAGAGCTCATTCTATACGGGGAGCTTTGGTAGTTTTTCGTACACTAACTCATAGGGAGAATAGCCTGTAGGGAGCTTCCAAGTGGAGAAGTACGCCCAGAGAGTGTCGTTCAATTTTGTGCTCTAGTCTCATCTAAATTTGCTAATTGTTCTCGTTAATATTCTTGTAATCTCTCGGTTAGTAACCTCGGCTTGGCCATTAGCTTGGGGGTGGTAAGGTGTGGTCAATTTATGCTCAACCCCTAAGTGTTGCATCAATTTGCGAAAGGTCGCACCCATAAAATGTGTTCCATTATCAGAGATGAGTGCACGCAGCACACCAAACCTATTTACAATTTGTTGTTGTACAAATCGTGTAGCTGTGGATGATGTGTAGTTTGAAACTGTGGCTGCTTCAGCCCATTTGGTTAAATAATCAATAACAACGATGATATATGCTTTTTCGTTGAACATCGGTGTAATAGGCCCCATAAAATCTATTCCCTAGATATAAAAGGGTTCCAAAGGTTGAATCCATTGTTGCGAACCCTTCATTCTAGCAGTCATTCCACCATCACGTTGGCAGCGTTCACAGGATTGGGCAAAATGATGGGCGTCCCGAAATAGTGTTGGCTAATAATATCCTACAAGCAGGACCTTGGTAGCCGTTTGTCTTCCAGCATAGTGATCNGTCCCGAAATAGTGTTGGCCAATAATATCCTACAAGCAGGACCTTGGTAGCCGTTTGTCTTCCAGCATAGTGATCCCCACAGGGGCCCTCATGAGAATCTTGGAGAACTTTTAATTGATCCTTATTAGGCATGCACCATTGAACCAAGCCATAAAGACAGACTTTATAGAGTTGTCCCTTGATTTCCATGAAGTACTTGGATTTGTGAAGAAACTATTATTTCTTCCTAAAGTCCAACCCCTGTGGTGTTTGTTGGGAAATGAGATAAGTGAGAATGCTACTATACCAAATTATTTCAGAAAATGGTTAGATACAGCATATTCATCCTCTTTGCTGTCCCAACACAACCGAGATAGGTGATCTACGACTACATTCTCGGTGCCTTTGCGATCTACTATCATTAAATCGAACTCTTGAAGAATTACCAACCAACGTATGATACGTGGGCTAACCGTTGGCTTGTTCATAAGGAACCTAATTGCACTATGATCCATATGGATGTATACTTTGTAGCCCAATACATAATGCCTAAATTTTTCCAGTGCAAACACTATAGCCATTAATTCCTTTTTTGTAGTTGTGTAGTTGAGTTGTGCACCGGTGATACTCTTACTGCATAGTGGATGTAATAAGGTCATTTTTTTCATCTAATTATGTCAGTATGGCTCCTAAGGCGTAATTAGATGCATCGGTCATGATATGGAACAGCCTGGACCAGTCAGGGGCTTGTAGAATGGGAGTTTTCACAAGCCTCTGTTTGAGAAGTTGGAATGCTTGTTCACATTCCTTGGTCCATTCAAATGGTGTATTTTTTTTGTTAATTCCACCAATGACTTGACAATTTTGGAGAAGTTCTCGATAAATCTCCTATAGTAGCCAGTGTGTCCAAGGAATGACCGAATGTCTTTGATAGTTTCTGGTTGTCGGGTAATTCCTTGGATGACTTCAATTTTTTTNTTTCAATACTTGCTCTAACCAGTCGAGGGCTTGATCAAAGCTCGTCCCATAAGTGGAGAAGTCGTCCATAAAGACTTCTACTCTGTTACCTATTTTCTGTTGAAATATGCTTAGAACTAATCGTTGGAATGTGGCAGGGACATTGCACAAGCCAAAAGGCATTTGTTTGTATGCAAACGTTTCCCAAGGACTGGTGAACGTTGTTTTAGCTTGGTCTTCTGGTGCAATTTCTATTTGGTTGTACCTACTATACCCATCTAGAAAACTATAATAGCGATGCCCTACTATAGTGTCTAAGACTTGGTCAAAAAATAGAAATGGGAAGTAATCTTTGAATGTTGCCATATTCAATAGCCTAAAGTCTATACATACCCTCCATTTGCCTCCTTTTTTTGGTACAATTACAAGAGGACTAACCCATTCGCTATCAGCAATGGGGTAAATGAACCCATCCTTGAGAAGTTGCTCTATCTCCTCTTTCACTATTTGTTTTAACTTCAAGTTCAATCGCCTCTACAGTTGCTTGCGAGGCTTCGTGGAGGGATCCATGTAAATCCTATGCTGACATATCCTAGGATCTATTCTGGTAAGTTTAGGGTATGACTAGGCAAAGGCTATTGACCACTTATTTATCACCTTCAGCAAACTCTTTTTTTGCTTGGGGGCAAGCTTTGCATTGATGATTACCGGTTTTTCATTTTTAAGGGTCATGTATTCCAAACTGGTGGGCAATAATTTTAAATCTAGGGGCTCTTGTTTAAACTTCTCAAGAATCTCCAACTCCCTCCAATTAATGTGTTCAGGGTTAAGGGTTGGAAGTTGGCCACAGACCTGCTCAAGTGCATCCATGCTTTCAACGTAAGTACTCATTATCCCCTCAGTCAGTTTCATGCATGTCATTGAATTGTTCTCTTGGTCAGCCATCAACCACTGGGTGTTTTCTTGTCGTGTGGCTGCTGCATATAGGCACTTTTGTATGTCGATGTCTTGTGCACACCGATTACATGAAGGCAATGTTAAACTCCGCATTACCCATGATTTTTGCACACAATGGCACCCTGTGTCACTATATGTGATGAATGGAACTTTCTTCTTCTCAATCTTTCCAAAGGCATTTTTCTTGGATATTTCTAGGGAAAGATTGCGAATTCCTAGGTGCACGTCTACTATGCTCAGCCATGCCCTTCTGATTATTATCAGGAAGTCCCCTTTGTCATTGTTTATTTGGATCACCAGGAAATCAACCAGGTATGACCAACCATCTACGGTGGTGATAATGTCCTCAACCTATCCCAGAGGAACAGTGATGGACTGGTCAGCCAACTCTAAGTTAGTATTGCTCTTCTTGAGTGGAGGTAGGTTCTAGGTTTTATACAATTCTTGTGAAATTAAGTTGACTTTGGAGCCTAAGTCAAGAAGAGCCTTATGAGGTTCATTCCCAGCAACTTGGAGATAAATTAGGGGGCTTCTTGGATCAGAGAATTTCTTGGGAAGGTGGTCTACCTTAATCCAGTCGGTAACGATATGTGTTAACATAACCGTGTGCATTGGCCTCAATTTTTGGGTTGAAGGGGGTCCCAAAATCTTATTTGGTACGGAGGTGTTTAGATGTTTAACTGCTTGCGAAGGTGAGGGCTTGGTTGGATTGTTGGTCCTAAAGAAAGGTCTTTTTGGCATATAATTGTTAGAACCAACTGAGAATTGAGGATTGGGAGCCCTCATGATATCGGGTTGTTGCAATTGAGTGGGAATTACCTTGGGCCTTGTTGGAGCGGTTGGTGGTGGAGCTATCGGAGTAAGAGATGCAGATGGATTTGGAGGATAGTATGGGCATGGGACGTCTCTCGGAGAAGGAGTCCTAAAATACTCCTGAACTCGGTAGTAACATGGTGGGGTTATGTGATCCATAGAATCATTTGGAGAAATAGGCTACTGCACATAATAGCCATAAGGATCAAGTTGCCGGTAAGGGTACTGTTGTGTCGACGGTGGCATCCCCCATGACTATGGGTATTGCCACTGCTGATGTTGTCTGATGGATTGTCGTGGAGTTCCACTTGGATAGTACATTAATGGTTGGTGGAACTGCCTTGGGTTACCTTGAGAATAAGGTAACCTTCAGGGTGTTTGCCGTTGGTTGAGTCTTGGGTTAAGTGCATACACCCCAGACTCCTATAGATGTGAGATAATTGGACAACATCCCTTAGGATGGTCATAGTGGCAGATCTCACATCCATCATCATCGTCTGTGTCTGAATTCACAGCCTCATTGGAGAAACTTGTTTTTCCCTTACCCTTGTTATGTGAAGGGCCTACATCTCTCCACTTTATCTTACCTTTATCACTACTTCGTTCCTCCTTAGACTCCTCTATGATTTTCAGGACAGTTTCAAGTCTGGAGTCTAAGGAATCCCACAATTGATCTACCTTAGCTGATACTTTTGTTGTTAACTTTTGAATCAACAAGGTTTTTCTGTTCACCAACTCTTCGAGTGGTGACTCATCCTCCTCATCATAAAATTTCACTCCCTTCTTCCAAAGGGAAGTATCATGATTTTATTCTTTCATACTCTCTCTTTTTTGTAGTCCACCTTCTTCTTTTGCTACTTGTTCCAATAGTCTATGTATTTCATGGGCTCTAAGTTCTGATAGTCTCCCTTGGGCATAAGTCCCAAGGGTTCTTCTAGTCTCATATCTTAGCCCATCTACAATGTGGCGATAACAATGCATAGTAGTGACCGATGGCAACATCCAAGGGTTCATGAGTACCTTGCTTCCATCCTTGGATCTGCTTACACAAATTAGACACTCTGGAGTACGTTTGATATTTATCATTGAAGAGTTCTAACATCGTACTCCACCTCCTGATGGTTTCTAATTCTAAGGACCGATACCAACTCTTTGCTTCCTTGATGAGTGTCTTGGGAAACAACTTTAGTTTCTACCACTTGTTCTCTATGTTTTGCAAGGCACAAGCATCATGGAATGCTTGTAAATGATTTTGTGGATCAGCGTTGTATCCCCCTTCAAAGCGTGGGATATTGTTCATGTCTGAATGCTTGATCTGACTATCTTTTAAATGCCTTGTTGGTATTCTTATAGCCTTCGTTATATCAAGCATACTTCAGGTGGCAAGTAGGGGCTCATCATGATCATCTCTTTCATGACGCCTATGATGTCTTCGTTGTTCCCTACTTTCCCTTCGTTCATGCCCTTATCCTCTCTCTCGACTCTCTCATCGAGGTCTCTCATTTTGTCTACCTCTATCCTCACCGTTATGCTCTCTATGACTATGCCCAAAGGTGGAAGGAGAGGGTGAATGATGTGAAGAAGGGGAACAAGAAGGAGAACCATCGCCATGACGATGTTTCTTACCTTCTTTTCTATGGCTTCAGCCCCGATCGTGATGACGATCTAAGTGCTCGTCCTTGTTATGTGTTATTGTTCCCTCAGTGAATAGTTGGTGTTCATGGGGATCAGAACCAGGGTTGTGTATCATGGATTGTAGGTTCTAATACCCCACCTCCTCATTATTGTTAGGAGGGAAAACATCTTTTGATAGAGAACCCGTTATAATTGGCTTACCATCTCCTATTTCACTTAGGACGTGCAGGATCTCTTTGCCCTTCAACAGTGTATGTTGGCTCTCCTACCTTGAGTCCCTCATACGTTGTGTGGCTATGGGATGGTAATCCCTTGTGTCAAAATCTGATGCAACATATTCAGTATAAAGTTGTGTCATGCCAATATGTGCCAAAGCATGGAGAAGCATGTTGGGGACTGCACGATCTGGAGGTAACACTATGTTACCTTGCAAATCTCTCTAGCACATCTATTCATCTTGATGGAGGATAAAAGTAAAGTTGGGAATATACTCATCAGGATGAGTATATTCCACCCTATATTGTTGAGGAACTGGCGGATTTAGGTTATGTGTTTTTGATTGCAGATTGTTCTTTGTATTATCCCTAGGTGGTGAATTGCTCTTGTGAGAAGAAGAAGAAGACATTATGTCTTATCGGTGTGCTATTTCACTGTTATAAAATTTTCTTATTTAATTAACCCTAAGGTTCATTTAAGCTCCCAATGATGTGAATAATCTCTTATGTTCTACTTAGCGCACAAACACTTAGTCCTCGGTAA
>MNCI01002124.1:0-59868 GCA_015680685.1 Gnetum montanum | reverse complement strand
ATTCAAAATTCACTACCTTGAAAGCTTGACTATCTAGGTTTTGTAAAGCTTTTCTGGTAAGTAAATTTTTCTTGAACTCATGTTCCAAATAAATCATCCTTTTTGGAATGAAATTAGCTTTGGAATTTGATGATGTTTCAGGTGTCACCTAACCCTCAAATTCTTGCTTGTTTTTCATGAATATTAGTACCTGATCATCATCTTCAAATACTTGTAAATGTCTTATATTATCCGGTACTGATGGCTGATGTTCTTCTTCAATCATAAAATCTTTGTAACTTTCTAATATTTGCATATCCAATGTTGAAGCTACCATTGCCAAATCATCTGCTATAAGATTCTCTACTCTGTTTATATGCTCTATTCGACAATGTTGAAACTGATCTAATATCTTACAAGCAAGTTGCTTATAAGGTCTCAAGAATGAGCTCTTTACTACACAATTACCCTTTACTTGTTCACAGACTAATCTTGAGTCTCCTTTTATAGTAATTTCTTTGATCTTTTTGTCTAAAGCTATTCTCATACCAATACATAAAGCTTCATACTTAGCCTTGTTGTTAGTGTAAGGGAAAGATACATGAATTGCCTTGAGAATTTCAAGTGAATCATTTTTTAATATAACTATACTGACTCCTGCACCTTTTAAATTACATGAACTATCAAAGTATATCTTCCATTTATCCTCTTTCTTTGATTGTTCTTTTTCAGAATCATAATTTTCTTGGAGTGTACAAATTTTGTTTTCAACACTTCCTTTTTCAACCATTTTACTTTTTCCATTTGAAGTAATATTATCAATCATCAAAGGTTTGCTATAGATGTATATCTGATTTGGTTCTCCTCTGCAAGGTAACCACATGTGAGAATAATCTGTTGATAAGTAACCTGAGAAATTCTTGCTCCAAGTTCTAGTCAATAAGAGACTATGTGAATCTGGTATATCTGCCACTTGAATAGTTACTCTACTTCTAATGCGAGGTTCAGAAGCAATTTCCAATAGAACATTTGGTAATTGACCCACAATATTCACTCTACTTTTATCCACTTGAACAATCTTTTTATTTGATTTTTCAGGAATCAAACCAAGGTTCTTACATATAGACAATGGCATTATAGTAGACGTAGCTCTAGAATCAACCAAACAATTGTGTAAGTATTTATCCTTCAATTTCATTGTCAAAAGAAAAGGAGGAGCTTCCTTATCATAGGAGGTCTTCAATTTCTCATCATTATTAGACACATAACTTAACTCTGATTCTCTAACTCTCCTTTTACCTTTAATGAAGTCTAAGGCCTTTCTTTGCTAATCTCCTATTTGAAGCAACTGATAAAAGCTAATATTGGCCTTGACATGTTTAATTTCTTCAATCAAATCATACTCTCCATCAACAATAAAGCTTGGTTTCTTTATCCATTTATGAAAAGACTGATTTGGAGTACTTTTCTCCACTTGATTATCTTTTCCTTTATTCTTATCTCTTCTCCTTGGCTCAAAATCTTTTCTCTTAGTAGAGGGATCAGTAATAACATTTGGGGGTCTAGAAGTAGTTACTATTTCCTTAGATTGAAGACTATATCTATTTTCCTCATTGTTATTACATTCTTCATCTGAAGACATATCTTCTTCAGAACTTGATAGAGAATAAGTATCGCTTGATCCATTGCTAGAAGATTTACTTGTATAATGAACACTCAATAACTCATTATCAGATTTAATATCAAGAAAGTTGGATATAATAAGGTCACTTTCATCCTCATCTTCTACTAACTTAGTGTCTTGATGTTTATGCTTCCTATTTTTCCTTTCTTCCTTGATATTAACCCTTGCCAAAGCTTTTTTAAGATTCACTATTTTGTTAGACATATCTCTCATTAATTGTCCTTTTTCAGATCCTACTCTTTCATGTTCTTTCTAAATCTTAACATGAGATGGACCTGGTAAAGCTTTAAATTGAGTGAAATCTTGCATAGGAATCATAACTCTTTCTTCTCTTTTTCAAATTGTGATATTTTCTTCAGGATTCAAGTTCAACCGTTTTTCTAACTTTATAGCTTCACTAAAGTAGTCATTTAGCGTAGCTAAGTTTGGAGTTCTCCTTAACCAAATTGAAATGTTGGGGTTGACAGCCTTAAGATAAGTTTCTTTAAGCATTTCTTTTGATGGTCTATATTGTCTTTGAAAGAGTCAACAAATTCGTTGAAACTTGATGTTGAAATCTCTAATTGACTCTTTAACTCCTTACTTAGCTTGTATTAGCCCACAGTATAGTTGTTGTTGATCTAATTGATTACCAAACTAGGCTAAGAAAAGATTCTTCATGTCATGCCAACTTGTAATACTATTACTTGGTAAGTTCTAATATCAAATTTTAGCCATATCCTTTAGATTTGATACAAACAACCTACAAGCTTGATCTTGATGTTGAATATTTGCATGAGCTAAAGCTAACTCAAACATATGAATATATTCTTTAGCTAAATAAGCTTTTCCAGGAATAAAAGGCTCAGGAAAATATTTTTAAACTACCTTAGAAATGTCATTGTAATTTTCAAATCCTAATGGTGTAACTCCTTGCCAAGTATTTTCCATCTTATTCCTTTGGATAGTTGAACTTTTAGACTTTCTAGATCTTCTCTTACGAATCGACAAACCAGAAATAATGGGTGATCTTCTTGATCTTCTAGTTTTCACTCCACTACTTGTTCCCAAATCAAAATCTTTCTTTTCTTCTTCTTCTAATGAAGAAACAGTCTTAGAATCTAGAATATCTTTTGAAACTTTGAAACTTTCCAAACTATCAATCTTCTTGGTCATGAACTGAAAATAGTATCTAATATATTAAGCCTCTATAGTAACAAAGAACTATTGATGTGCTAAAATTATAAGGCTTATGAACCTAGAGGCTAAACTTTTAGCCCTCATTCTAGCGCCAAAAGAACTGTTGGCGACCGTTTGGGATGCAACCACTCCTCGAATAGGATTTAGGTACCTACTCGTTTCTGGAAACACCAAGGCCCAAATACCTCCAAATAAACTCAGTAGTTAATGTGAGTATGTGTGTGTGCTATTGCAGCGTGCAGTTGTGAAAAATGAAATGATTGCGTTATGTGTAAACTATAGATGACTTGTCTTAAAGAGATTTAGCCAACTTTTTCAAGTATTGTGAGTTGTTAAGAGTTCCTATTTTGTTCAATTTTCTAGACTATGCAGTCCTTATAATACCTACTTGTAAGAAATAAAATTTTGCAAAAACATTTGAGCACAACTCTACCAATCTACCTGTAATTTTCCCCAGGGAAAGAGATAGTTCCACAAGAAAATGAGAAACAGAGCAAGATTCAATGGAAATAGACAGAAAAGAAAGTAGATTTGCATGGACATCAAATATTTAAACAAGGTAAAATGACACGAGTAAACACTTCTCAATAAAGCTATCCCAAATTCAATATCTATTAATTGTTCAAACTTCCAAGGCTCAAATAAGCAATTTCTTCAAGACAATCCTACTATGCCCCCCAAAAATTGTTGTGTAAAGTACCACATACAAGACTCCATTTTGGCTAGATAATGAATGTCAAAAATTGCATTCAACAAAACCTTCAAAAGACTTGACAATTTCTGATTGAAATACCATGGAGATTCACTTTAAAGATGAAAAAGAAGCTATTCTAGTCCCATCAAGATACCAAATATTTTTTGAACCCTCTTGACTATTGAATCGTTCAACGACATGACTACAAGCAGAGGCTCTCTTACAATGATCTCAATAGCAGTTCCTATATGTTGCACAATAATAAAATTTAATACTAAAATGCTCTGAAAGCTTTTAAACACAAGCTCTTCTATGGAAAAATTTTGACAGAAATTTCTATCGGGCAACAAGGACAATAAGAGCAATCTAAAAATCCCAAAATTACTTGCCAATGATGATACTATCTAAACCACTAGCTAAACAATTTAAACAAAATAAACATAAAACATAACTCATAGGACTATGACAAAGAGGCTGAAATTATTTCTTTAGCAAGCCATCTTATAAGCAATTATTCACAATTTCTTCTTTACAATGCTCTTCTCCCAAGACTCAAAGTGTCTCCAAGTGAGAGCCCAAGTGCTAGCTAGTAGAAAATGAGACCCTTCATGATGATCTTTTCTTCTTACCCCTGAAGCCTTTTTATAGGGTTCAAAGGTAGTTACATATTCAAAAATATCTTACCTAACTTCTCTCCCAAGTAACTTGGCCAACCAGTTAGGAGATTACTTGCCCAACAAGTTAGGAGGTTACTTGCCCAACAAGTTAGGTAAGTTACAAAAAATCTTAAGTGGTTGTAACCATCATATAGATAAAAATGCTACAGATAACAAGTGTCTAGTTCATGTATGATATTGGGTAAATATCTCATGAATTTTTGTCTTTGAATATATTTTTATATAGAGGTATCCAATATTTACATCCAATGTTCATCTCTGTTAAGTTGAGGCTTTAGAAATGTTTCATTTTTACACAAGAAACTCCTATGTCTAGTGATGAAACTAGATCTTCACAAATGAATATAATTGAATATAAAATTGATTTAGGGGTGGCCGATGAAGAAAAAAAGAAAATATATTTTTCAAAAGTGAAGGCCTTAAATAATTTTACAAAGTTAACCAAGAGATATTGTGGAGGATGCCGTATGCAGTTAAACCAACTTCCCGATAGCTTTTCCTGCGTGCAACCCATCCCCGCAGCTTATGCTCTACTCCACCAAAATTGTCTCGCCCACTAAACCTCCCAAAAATACGATGGTAGTTAGAACCACTTCTATGCACAGTTCAGCAGCAGTTGCCATCTCTCCCATGTCGGCAGTGAAATGGCTTGGAACTACAAACCCTCGGTGATGATGACCTACTTCTACACGTGGGCCTTGTTCGTGTATGGTGCATTAAGTGCCGCAGAAATGCTCAATAAACACAGGTGTAGCTACCGTTGCTGCAGGAGATCCCTCCTCTGGCACATAGGAAGGTAAGTAACATATTCGATGATGGAGGATTTCATCAAGATCAAACTCTAGGCGTTGTCTCGCACGTTTGGTGATGGAAGAGGATCGTGCCATCCAAAAAAATGCTGACATCATACAGATTTCTTTTCAAAACCTTCATAGCCCCATAGGCTAGATTTCGAGGCGGATTCTACAACAGGTGTTGCAGAAACTGCAAACATTTTGGCAGATGATGAATGCTCCTGCGGGGCTAAGGTTCTCAAATTGGGAGGTGGCTTTGCAATAATCTGGCCACTATTTTCAATTTCACAATGGGGATGTTCTCCTTATCATGGCTGGAATCCATGAAGTAGCTGCGGCTTGAGTTTGCATTTTGATGCGAATAAGTTATAATTTTTCCTCTACTACTGCTACTTGATGACCCAGGTGAGGTTCGCACAGGAGGAAAAGACATAGATGATTGTTGATTCAATGAACTTTCGACACCAATGCTTGGCCAGAGAAGATATGGCTGCTATTCTTGCAATGTTATCGTAGGAGGGTGGACTACTAGGAGGAGTCAAAAGCCAATCATAATCATGCTTGTTACTGTCCGTAAAAAAAATCATCTATTTTTGCAATTGCTTTCCTTGTGCTTTTTTTCTTTTCATACTCTGTGGAATCAAGCTACTTCTTTAGCTCTGGGAGTTCGTTTTCTATTCTTTGAAGCTCTGCCTCAACAAATTGATGTTTCTCCATATTCAAAATTTTCTGCTGTTTTTGATTAACTATTCCTCAAAACCTTATGGAGGTTAACCAAACCCACTTCTTGACTTGTACGTCAATACATGTTTGTAGATCCAGTGAACTTCTTTGACACTAAAATAGCTGGTAGAGGATTCTCATGAAGTCTGAATAATTGATCATTTATCTTAAACAAAACTATATTTGCTAGTGAATCAATTAGAGAATAACCTTTCAAACTACCAACCCAACACCTCTGAAAAGTCTTCATCCAATAAAATATTGTCAATGTTTAAATCAGGGTGAATGTTAGTTATATGATTATCTTCACAACCTCAGAAACCCTGCTCCATTAAATGGCTAAAATGTGCCAACACTTTGTATCTTGACTATTCACTCTCTCTTGAAGCTTGTGCATACATTTCCATAAGTGCTCATTCAAGCACCTACAAATGCACAATGCCTTTACACAAGAAAGTACACAGTTACCTACTATCTCATACATGTGATGAGAAACTTGATCTACCTTAGGAGGGAGGTCAAGAAGGGCATCCACTTTGGCCATCCTACTCAGATCCCATCAAAGCTTGAAACCTACAAGCATGCAACAAGTAATCAATCTTAGCCAACAAAAAAGTGTGCAAGTAGTAGAGAAATATACTAAAAAAATATCACACATATCAAGCTTGAGATCCACCTATTATAAATAGTCCACCATGTCCTCAATGATGTCTTTCATTTGGGCAAAGTTGTCAAGCATGTCTATCCATGGCTCCATGCGGTAGGTAGGGGTAGAACTAGTAGTAAGGACATCTAAGGCTACAACATAATGATGTTGTTAGCATATAATGAACACCCCAAGTTTCTAGAGAAAAAGGTAATAACAGATGGCAACAAAAAGTAGTTACCTAACAAACCCTCAAGCATGAGTGCAAGGGGTTCACCTAGCTCCACACCCTCAAATAGGCAATCAAACTCACCCTCATCAATTGGAGAAACCACTTCTCTAATTGCTAGATGGTCTCTACTATGCTAGGTATCTCATCTCCATGAGCCTCTCCCTCATCAGCTTGAGGGAATACTTCTTCTACTACCACCTTGGTCACTACTCTAGCAGCCCTCTCTCTAGTCTCTGCAATCAGCATGTATGCATAGCACATCAATACTAATTAACAGCATAGCATAAATGAAAACATAAAAATATGAACATACATTAATGCAATAAGTGCATCTAACAAGTTATGCATACTAGTCTATAACCTCTATGTGCAATCTTTGAAACTTGATATGGATCATTTTGCTGCTTTTCCTCCTAGCCTTAGAAGCATCCTCTTCCATAGGACATGACCTCTTAAACTTTTCCTTAGATGGTCCAACCATCTCTGCAATGTAGCGATCCACCTTGTTCATGTCCCTAATGCCAATTGGAGGGCCCTTGATTGCACTATCACATGAATAATGTGATGGCCCCATGGGACCTTTAGTCATTTTGGATAATGAATTATCAATCTCCTCTAGGGGGTCCTATGCTCATGTGGTTATAAATAGGTACTTAATCCATGGCTTGGATAGCTGCTCATGATCCTACACAAACCATTGCCCACAATGACACAAAACAAAGACCTTCGTGAACATTTGCAAATATCTTGCAAAGAATGTGAAGTGAACATGGGACCTTCCTTGAATATTAAACCTTAGCTTAGAAATCATCAAATGCAAACCAATGGTGATATAGGTAGCCTAGTTAAATCTTGTATCCCCTAACACCACCTTTATCATCACTCATGCCTAATCCACCCTAAGGATCTTTCCTTAGAAGAGAAACTTTAGAAAGACATGAGTGCAGAGAAGAGGGTGGAACTCCCATACCTCAGGCATAAGCACATCTTTATTTGGTATGCCCTTGTGAGATTAGATGGCTCCTAACTAGTCCTTGATCTCCCCTCTATGGTCCACCTCCCTACTGGCCTTATTGACAATCATTGGACCATCCATGAAAATACCAAAGATGTTAGCGAAGAAGGCCTTACTAAGGTCAAGCATCCTTGTCACATCGTGCAATTAGGTGACAAATTTCTTGTCATCGCTTTTGAAGGAGTTAATGATGGTAACCATTTCAACCACTAGGGTACTCAAGCTAAGGATCAAAAATAGGTCCATTAACCCCACATGTTCAACCCAAGTAGTTAATGTATTTGATGCCTTGTGGCACAACCAGTGCTACGTACCATCCATAGTGCCATATTTAATGATGAGGGTGGTCTTTGTGCAGCCTATGATGATCATTTTCATCTTGCCTAAAGAAACTACTACTACAACAAAGGCAAAACAATGTTAGCATCACATAAAGGAAAATTAACAAGCATACATGAGCAAGCACAAGAGTTAAAATAGTAGATGCATATGTGGCACAAATGGGGTGCAAGATGAAGGTGGAACTGCAAGCGTCTCCTCGATGTTAATCACACTGGTGGCCCACTCCTTGTCCAACCATTCATGGATCCTACACCACTCGTATGCCCTTTGGTATTGGGTGGGGTAGACCTCTAGATCAGATCCCACCTACTCAAGCACTACTATTCGAATATTCAGGCTAGAGGAGAATACCTCTAGGGTAGTGTAAGCCAAGGCTAGAGCATCTACCTCATTATGTAGGCCATTCTCATCAACTCTAAATCTAGCATTGAACATAATTCATTAGCAATATAACATGGGCACGTAGCAAGTAACAAACTATGAAAACTACAAATGTACTTATCCTTTAGCATAGTAGAAAGTTCTAGGTGGATTTTGGAATAGGGTGTGCACTAGCAGCATGATGAAGAGAGTGTTCCTCTTATTATAGCAACTGAACCTTGTCATGCACCATATCTTGGATAGGCATCAAGCATCAAGCACTCTTATTTCCTCTACCTAGGTCACTTTCCCCATCATTGCTAGTAGTAGGCTCATTTGAGATGAACCTTAGGATGTCCTGGTTAGCCCTAGGCAACAACATATTAGTGATGGTGCTAACAACCTTCACAATAAGTGCAACCATATGATCATACTAAACTATTATAGTAGGTGCTCTAAGAACTCATGAGCCATTGGTTAGAACCACACTACCCAAATACCCACTCACATATCTAGTGTAGGTGTGTTATGCTTGCTCATGTAGAAAAAATGCCCATGAGCTCCACGATGATCAAGATAACTTATAGTAGCACCCTAAAACTGACAATCAATAAACAAAGTGCTAGTATACATACATAGATGCAAATTTTGGAATTAAAACACTAAGATAAGTTAGCAAAATTAAGTTAATACAATGTGAACTAACATAAATTTTTCCTAATTTTGGCAATGCCCTTTGGGGCCCCAGGGGTATAGGATGTTGACCAACTTATTTTACATGCCTGGTACTAATTGGGGCATGACATGTTTGGATAAGATTAGCATTTTATTTCATAGTTTTTATAGGTTAGAATCAGCATGTTTTTGCAACTTTATCATCATTACAGTTTGCATGATTAGCACCATTATATTTTACAACTTTAGCATTATGCATAGTTTGCAAAATTTTAGCAAATTTTCTTCTAACCCTGAACCACTTCAACAGAGAGCATACTTTGGGAATTCCAAAATTGTTTCTAATTCTAAACTATCATAGTGGAGAGCATAGTCCAAATTTTTTTAAAAAATTCTAACTTTGGGATAACTCTATAGAGCGTGTAGTTTGAAAGGAAGGAAAATTTTTTTGTAACTCCTTGACTACACTCTCTATAGAGCATAGTCCCAAAAAAAATAACTTCTGGGGTAGCCATTTTCTTAAACACTTGGTGTAAACTAAATCTCCAAGGTATAGGAAGCATATTCCTCACTACGACCTATAAGGAGTGAGGTCCTGGTCATCGCCCCAATGCTCTCTGCACACCATGTCCTACCATGGTATTGTGTGCTACCCCACTATCCTTTTCACACCACGCATTGTGCATTATGCCCTACCATGGCATCATGCACCTAACCAAATACACCATATGTGCCCTACACTTGTGCCCACTACCATTTTGTCACCACACCTATTCCATGTCCCATTGCTACCCTACAAAAATTTCTCTAAGAAAATAGAAAGCATAGAATACTTTGGTGTTGGACACCCTTGTGATCCTTGTGGCCACTCAGTTGTGTTGTAGGATGTAATTTCCCCCATAGTCCTTACTGTGTCATGGGGTATCAACCCATAGTCCTCCATGACCCCCAATATGCTTGATCCTTGCCCATGCCATGTAAAACAAAAAAATTTTCAAAAAAATAAATAAAACATAGAAATGCACTCTGGCATTAATCATCCCCTATAGCCCTTCCCACTACATTGCAAGCCACAATCACCTTGGCAACCCTTACTACATGTTGCAACACATAATAATGTTGATGACCTCATGGCATGTGATCTACCTAGTCCCTTACCCTGCTTTCACAAAAAACAACCTAATAGAAATATTGTAGAATCCTTGCTATGCCCCTTGTTACATGGCAGGTCATTGCTAGCTATTACCAAAACCTTGATCCCTACCTTGCCCTGCCCAGACCATGCTTAAATAAAAAAAATTTTCTTAAAAATAAAACAACATGGTACAAGCCCTTTGTCCCTATGGTAGGTTGTTCCCTAGCTTGTCCTCACATCCTCTCCCACAACCAGAACCCTCACGTCCCTCCCCATGTGCATCCAAAATCCACATGCATAATCTCAAGACCCTCATCACCTTAAACCCTCCCCATGTCCACATACATCATCCTAGATATGGTGTTTAAAAAGGACCATGGAAAGGGTCACCACTACCATGGAATAGGTGCCATGGTAGGGCATGCCAACAACTATACTTTCAAAGCCCAAACTTGCATCAGCAAAATAGTAGAAACAAATGAAGCAAAAAAATAAGCAAAGGGGAGGGCGTAGTTTGGGTACCTCGTAAACATTGTCAGACTCCTCTCCTCTATGCATGCTTGTGGTAGGTAGCCCAATGCTTATTCCCCCTCATCCATAATTTCCAATCTTGCGTGCAAGCATCCACTTTGGTATGTCATCTTGCTCCAACTATGCTCTTCACTAGTAGTGCAAAATAGCAATGACAAGACTATGCTTTGAACTCTGCATTTGAAAAATTGAAAATGATAACTTACTCATGATATAATATGCCTATATATCCTCTTGAGATGATTTAATGACCCACCAACCAAGGACTATGCCCCACACATTGCCAAAATTTTTAACTCTTGGGTGAGAGCATAGGTGGGTGAGTGCATAGTCATCCATACCTAGTCAAAATTTTTAACTTTTCATTGCCCAGTGAATACCTAAGCCAATTTCACTTCCTAAGCATGCCTAGCCTTCCCTAGAATGGTACATCTAATAGGTATATGGTTTACTAAGACCTTAAACTAGCATGCATGACATGCCGAGGCCTAAAATCAGCACACACATGCCTACTCTTCTTTATAGCCCTTATGCATATTTAGGAAAATTTTCATTGCATTGCTTTTTTTATTCATTTGTATATATTAATTTGGTTAAGATAGGTACTACTTAACATTTTGCTAGTTTTTTTTGTAGGCATACTTCATGGCCATTCTTGAGTAGCTTCTCTTACCTCTAGGCCTTACAAGGTCTCATGGAAATATCAAGTGATGCATTGATCCACATTGCCTAGACCTTGAGCCTACAACCTGTGCTGAATACATAACATCTGTAGAGGCACCACTATATTGGCCTAACCATCTAGTTAAGGCTTTTGATCTACCCGTAGGGGATATCATAGAAGATCCCCTCATTGAGATCCTTGTGACAAAACCTAACAGTGAGGTAATAATACTAAATTAAGCTCCTCACTAGATCCCCAACATGTCCAAGACATCACTAAGGTGCTAAATGAAAACATCAAGGCATTTGCATGATCATATGAGGACATGCTAGGCCTAGACCCTTAGTGAGTCCAACATAATATCATCCTTGATCCCTGCATTAAGCTAGTAAAACAAAAAGCATGCAAGGTTAGCCTAAGGTGGCATTGGTAGTTCGTGATAAAATTACCAAGCTTTACAAAGCTACTTTCATCTAGGCTATTGACTATGCAGATTGGATCTCCAACATTGTAGTTTTTTCCAAGAAAAATAGAAGTATACACATTTTCATAGACTTCTAAGATCTAAACAAAACAACCATCAAGGATGACTTCCCATTTCCCAGTATCAATCAACTGATCAATACAATGATTGGACATGCCTTGTTATCCTTCATGAATGGGTTTTTTGGATACAACCAAATTATGATCAATCCTAAGCACCAACTAAGCACAACCTTCATGATTTCCTAGGATATTTTTTGTTATACTATGATGCCTTTTGGACTCAAGAACATAGGAGCAATGTATTAGCATGCAATGACATACATATTTAGTGATTACATGTTAAGCTTGCTCAATGACTACATTGATGACATTACCATTTAGTGATTGCATGTTAAGCTTTCTCACATCCATGAAAATGATCTAGACATAGTGCTTAAATTTTGCTTAAAAATGATCTTAGGTTAAACCCCAAGAAGATTGTTTTTGGTGTCAAAATAGGTCGAATGCTTAGTTTTGTAGTATCTGAAGTAGGAATACGCATAGACACCAACAAGGTTAAGGTCATAACTAGTTTAGTACCTCTAGCCAACCTTAAGAAGCTATGAGGGTTACAAGGTAGATTGTAGCTCATATGTAGGTTTATTACATAGTTAATCAATAAGTTATAGCCAATGTAACATCTACTCAAGAAAGAAGTCCACTTCAAGTGGACATCTCAATGATAAGAAGCATTTAACAACCTTAGGCAAGAATTGACACAACTTCCTATGGTTCACCCTTTGTAAGGAGATAAATCCTTTCACATCTACCTTACCACTTCTAACATGTTCATCACTTCTTTGCTTTGCCAAAAGTGAGATGATGGTACAAAGGTCATAATTTACTACTTGAGCCACACATTAGTAGCCCATGAAGCAAAGTACAGTGATGTAGAAAAGCACTGCCTTGCCTTAGTCTTATTACTCAAGAAGTGAAGGTATTACCTTTCCCATAGTCAAGTCAATGTCATTTGCAAGAACAATGTACTTTGAGCAATCACAATGAACATCTACCAAAGTAGTTGTATTACATGATGGAAACTAATAACCATAGAGTTTGGCCTACATTATGTTGTGCAAGCCTAAACAAAAGGTTAGGATATAGCTACATAACTTACAGTTTTACCAATTAACAATCAAGCAATAATAGACCGTGAATTCTCATATGAACACATTAGCAACATTAGTCGAGTGCTTGACAACTTTGAGGAACTTTTGCATTTCAATAGAGCTTCAACCTTTCAACGAGGTAGCACCATTATTGTTATCACATTTCCAGCCAAGGAGATTCAACCTTTTGCATATCATTTTTCATTCCATTGCACTAACAATGTGGTGGAGTATGAAGGTCTCCTCCAAGGTATCCTTGTAGCATGTGACTTAGGGATCCAACACATAGTGATCCAAGGTGACTCACTCTTAGTGATCAACTAGATGATAAAGTTTTATGCCTACAAGACCCAACATTATAGCCTTAATGTGACTTGGCAAAGCACTTGCTTCAATAGTTTGTAATTGCCAATGTCCAACACATTCCTTTGAATGAAAATGCTATAAGCATCATACCTGACATGTTCCATGCATTGCCCACCTTGGTGGTGGATTGCACTATGCCTATAATGTAAATAATTGACATTATATCCATAGTCACAGTAAACACAACCCATGTAGGAGAATGTTTTGATGACATCAAGGTTTACCTTCTACAAGGTGAGCCTTCACAATATTTAACTATCACCTAAAGAGATGAAATACATAAACATTCATGGTACTACATCATCATGGGTGATAACATGTTATGTCATATATCCTATGATAGCCTGTACAAATGATTATTGAACAAGTCTACAAGGGATTGTGTAGAGGTCACATAGCACCTAGGGCAATGGTAGTGAAAATTAGATGGCTAGGCTATTATTGGCCTTATATATAGCATGATTTCATCTCAAAGATCAAAGCATGTGACATGTATCAATGACATGGCAACTTAATGCACATGCCACCAACTAAACTACATAGAATGTAGATCGCATGGTCGTTCCAATGTTAGGGCTTGGACATCATTGGACTTATAATGCCTAAGTCCTCCATAGGGCATAGCTTCATAATAACTACAACTAAGTAATTTATCAAGTGGGTTGAGGCTCTTTTCATTAGAAGGATAACATCTCAACAAGTTTGTAGATTCATGCTTCATAACATACTGACTTGTTTTTGAGTACCCATGATCATAGTAATAGACAATGAGCCACCATTTAGTTGTTCTGAAATTGAAGCCTTTTGTGAGCACTTTGGTATCAAGCATTCCTTCTTGTCCCCATACTACCCTCAAGAAAATGGCCAAGTGAAGGCCACTAACAAATTCATCATCATCCTTCTGAAGAAGATGTTAAGCAATACCAAATAATGATGGCACAAGCAATTATTTTATGCACTCTAGGCCTATTGCACAACATGCCAAATAGTAACAGGTAAGCTATCTTACAACCTTATCTATGGATCTAAAGCAATTTTTCCCTTGAATTACAAGTTCCATTTCTTTGAGTGATCCTTCCAAATTTCATCAATGAAGCTTAGAATAATGATTTGAGGATCATAGACCTTGACTCAATAGAGGAGGAGTGCATGCAGATGCTTGATTGCATCAAATGGTACTGAGAAAAGAAATGGAAAAAGCAACATCACAACTAGCATCAATGTCCAAGAAAGAAAGGGTACCTAGTCCTCAAGGCTATTCATGAACCCACAGATAAATTCTTAGCCAAATAGAAAGGGCCTTTTCTAGTCACAAAGGCCTATGACAATGGAGCATTCTAGGTTGTTGACTAAGATGAAAATGAGTTTGCCAATCTAGTGAGCCAATCATACCTGAAGCCATACTATGCCTAACATGTAGCACCATACATTAATTTAACATGATAAGCATTCATCTGCTATGACATTTAACTAACGCAGTTCATCTACTATGATGTTAAACTTGCATCAACACCTCAAGTCCACCATTATGTTAAACTTGTGCAACATTTTCCTTGGGTCATCACATTAAACTAACATAATAGCATGTCTACCATGATTTTAAACTAGCACAATGTTAAAATAACACAATAGCATGTCTATCATAACATTAAACTGGCATAGCTTATCCACCATAACACTAAACTGGTACACAGTAATCCACTAAGACTATAAACTAGTGCACCATAGTCTACCAATACCTTAAATTTGGTTCACCAGCAACCATGCATAGTCTTACAAGCAAGAAAGTGAGAATAAATCTAACTCTTCCATTTTCCTCCCATTTTCTACACCGTGAGGGTATGGATACTATAGTCCCAAAATGAAGATCTTGCCATCGGTATGACCTTGAAGTACTTGCTGCATCATAGGCCCCCATCATTTTGCTAGTTTTTTGAGCTCTTACCACTAGTGCAAACTTTGGAGCACTTGCAAAATTATGATCCCCTACCACTTTGCTGGTTTTTTGAGTTTTTATCATCAGTGAGGCCTTTGGAGCATTTGTAGCATTTTAGCCCCCCTTGCCTCTCCCTTGCCATTTTTCTATTTCAATAAGCATAGGTCACTAGCATGGCCTTTAGACCACTTGGAACATCATTACCCCTAGGAATTTTACTAATTTCTTTGAGTTCTTTTCATGAGCATAGCCTTTGAAGTAGTTATAGCATTTTTTCCCCTTGGTATTTTACTAGCTTTTTGAACACTTGCAACTAGTTCAGCCTTTGGAGCACTTTCATCATTTTCATACCCTGGCATTTTATTTGCATTATGTTTTTTGTTAATTTTTTGTCTTCTTAGAGTTTTTTTTGTAAGATGAAGCTCCAAGTCATCATGCAAAGATGCATCTCATCATAGTGGTAAGTCATAATTGGACTAACTAAGTTGTTCAAGAGTGAACATTTCCTCCTATCCCATTATAGCCTACCCACATCTATTCCTAGATTCCAATACTCTCTTATTCCCTACATAGCCATGATTGTAATCCCTTAATGCCCATGAGATATGACTACACAACATCTTCTTTGCATATTGCATTGCAAATTGTAGAACCCAAGGAGGACATCACATAAGTTGTCCCATGGGGAGCCTTTATTGGCTATTCAAAGACCAAGTAGATTTAACACAAGTCATCCTATGGAGGAAACACCTATCCTATAGACACGACATGGTTTTGCAAGTATTAAAGTAAAGCCCATCCAGTGGCATGCAGTCCACTTGATGGAAAGCATGTCATATCTAACATTTAGAAATGTGTAGAACCCAAAGTAGGTTCTCCTTGAAGCCAATAAAGAAAAGAGAAAATAGAAAAAAAAAAGAAAAATAAAGAGGACAAGGCATGTCCCTAATCAATTTGAAAGAGCTAAAATTTGCAATTCCTTAGACCCTGCATCCACACTAACTCTTTCATGACCACTTTGACAAGAGGTCAATGTTTTTATGGGCAAGCTAGTCTAGTGCCATGACCACCACCAACCATGATGGCTATGGATCCCAACATCCTATTTCAATCTCATTCCATCCTTTACCCTTAGCACCTTACCTACACTACTTATTCCCAACATACTACCATCCATAGCACTCTTGAGCATGGTTCAGCAACATCTAATTGGATACCAAAGAGTGATGTTGGTGCTAAGCCTATAATGGTGTTGTATCATTCTTTGTTATTGTCTTTAGGGACACTCCTCTAGACATTAACAAAGAGGGGCAAATGAAACACCACCAAATTTGGACTATGGTGTCTCAACTGCAAATTTTCCCAAGTGTTAGCATGAGGCAATTTTTTTAAGAGCTAGGACTATTCTTTCCATTGTCCCAGAGTGTAGTCAGCCTAGTGGAAAGCATAGTCAGCTTAAAAATATGATCTTTTACAACTTTTCCTTAGTGTCATTGCAAAGTAAGAAGTTGAAAAATTTTCTAACTATTGAGACTATGCTCTCCACTATCATAGAGCATAGTCAACTTAGTAGAGAGTGTAGTCAACACCAAAGGCTAGTTTTGCAAATTCTTCTATGTGTTAAGCTAGTAGCTACAAATTTTTCTAACTGCTAAGACTATGTTTTACACTACCCTAGAGCATAGTTAAGTGTAGTTACCATGGAAGACCCAGTTTGATAGAAATTTTCTAAATGTTGAGACTAAACTCTTCACCAAACTAGAGCATAGTTAAGTGTAGTCAACTAGAAGCAAGATTACACAAAAATTTTCCAAGTGTTGGAACTATGCTTAACCCTAGTTGGGAGCATAGTCAACCTCCCATGGAGAGCGTAGTTAGCACACAACCATGTTCTACAAAATTTTTCTTAGTGTTCAAATATGCTCTCTCCCAATCTAGAACAACCTTCAACATCCTTCACAACACAACATTGACATTCAACTTAACTCCAACACACCTTCAGCAAGCGTAGTTAGTAAAAATGCATCTTTTTTATACACATATTTATCCAAAAATTGTAACTACACTTGACCCCATTGAAGATAATGGACAATGTAGTCCTAAAGCATAGTCTCCAAAGTTGCATTTTGTTAGGTACTTTGTGGTATTTTTGGCACACGAATATGTAGTTGGTAGCAAAGTTACAATCTGGTAGTCTCATAGAGTCTAGTAGAATAGAGTAGAGAAAACCATCACTTGCCTCAATGGAGATTGTAGTTGGATGCATTGTAGTCCCAACCATCCCATTTCCACATGGCAACCCGTCCAAAATTCATAGGAAAACTAGCCCTATAAATATCCCCACCATCTATGCTTTAGGGTTTGGAAAATTTGAACATTGTAAGCATTTTGGGTAGATAAAATTTAGAGGCACCCTAGTGAACTAGAGAGGGGAAAAGTTGTAGATTGTCATAGGACACCGTAGACCATTGTAGCTCACTACACACCATAGCGGCCAACCCAGTAGACATAGACACCATTGTAGAACATCAATCTTCATGGCTAGTCACACTCAAGACTATGACTATGCTATTCACTATGCCTATTATATACCATGTACCTTCTCATTCCTTCTAAAGATAACTATGCTCAACCCATTTTGGGGTGGTGTGCTACTCTCTCTCTTGCTCTCTTTTTATGGATTTTCAGAATTTTACTTGCATTTTCTACTTTTTTTCTTCATAATCACACATTGACATCCTCATTTTTCATTAAAAACCTTAACTACATTCACCAACATTGACATCATTGAGACCATTGACATCGTATGAACACTTAGCATCATTTTGTGTCACATTTGGTAAGTCCCCATTCAGTTGATAAGACTATCTTGGGCATCCCATATTCATCTCTACTAGGCCCTCATGTACATGCAGGGTTAGATCTGTGCACTCATGGATCCCTTAGTGTTCTAGCCACTAATGTTTTCAGTTTCTCCATGGATAGCACAGAAAAAAGAAGTTTTATCATGGAGAACCAAAATTCAAGCTAGAAATGAGATCAAATATGGTCAAATAGGTAGTTAGAGTCTAGATTAGGAACTTGTGCATCTACTGACTTTGTTTAGAGGAAATTTGAGGTTATTTTATGTGTCAATAGGTGTGAAAATGGATGCCCCCACTTTGTCTATATTGGACATAGTATCCTTGATGTGGACTAGGGTTTGGTGCCATGTTTTGTAATTTTGAGTANCCCCCCCCCCCCCCCCCCCCCCCTTTTCCACATTGGAACTAGGATTCTTAGCATAAAAAACTAGGGGATCAATTTTTGACCTTCCAACATCATTTTCATGAGGTTTGAAGTCTTCAAATGATGTTTTTAGGATCCTAGAGCATGTGAAAGTTTAGTTAATGGTATTTTGAGGTAGTTATGGATCTCAAATGGGTCTCCCCCTTCATTTCCACGTTGACTGGCATGAAGGAGGGAATTCTTAGGGTGGGGACATACTAAAACTTAGATTTAGCCCAATTGTAACTTTAATCAACCATGCATGTCTGCCTCTAGGACTATTGGGGTTGAAGACTAGGGTTTGGGTTTAAAACTGATTAGTGTGTTGGTTTTCCAAGTGGGATTTTAAGCTTCCCTCTCTTTTTCCATGTTGAGGATAATATGCTCAACATGAAAAATTTTGGAAAAGGCTTTTTGATCATTTTTGTCACTTTTGGTCATGCATGCTGGCTTCCAAGGTTATCAGTGTCGATTGCTAACATCCAATGTAAACATTTGGTTGTTTAGAGGGTCATATTTATTAGGCTTACCCCATTTTTCCACACTAGGGATTCCATGCTCAACATGGAAAATTTGGGGAAAAGCATTTTGATCATTATTTCTCATTTTTAATCATGCATGCATGCTTCCAAGGTTGTTGATGTTGATTGATATAATCTAATGTTGAAATTTTGTATTTTGAAGGGTCATAAGGCATTTTTGGGGCTACCCCCCCTTTCTTGCAATGCTAGGGCTTCCATGATTAGCATGGAAAATTTCGGGGAAGATTTTTCCATCATTTGTGATCAATTTAGCCATGCATGAGTGCTCATAGGGTTGCTGGTATTGGCCATTAGTGCCTCATGTAATTTCTCCCCTTTTTTCCATGCTAGCCATGGTGGTCCTAATATAGATGAGAGTGGGATGATAGGTTGTTGCCATTTGGACCACTTTTTGATCTTTTGAAATCCCTAGAGTTTTTTGGAAAGGTCTAGGGATCATCAAGCATCAAGAAATGGTCATTAGATCATCAATTTAGGTCATTTTTTGCTCCACCCCCCCCCCCCCCCGCCCCCATCTATCTAAATTATGGATGAGAGGCTTAGCATTAAAGAAGCCTCCCCTAGCATGAACAACACCAAATCCTATATTTTAACTAGTTTTGACTATGTATGGTGGGATTCCAAAGATGTTGGAAATGCTTGGAGGAATTCTAGGTCATGTGGGCCCTACCTTGAAATCAAACTTATGCTAGATGAGTGTTGGGAGGTAAGAGTGAGTGTTTCCTCCATTATTTCATGCTAGGAACTACTAACCCATCTTGGAAATCCACGGTGTTTAGCCTTACTCATGTCTTGCCTACTTTTGGAAACCTGGGTTGAAAAAGTTAGGTTTGGGTTATCAAAAATAAAAAGATATTTGTAATTCTAATGAATTTATAAAAGAATAGACATTTTTCCATGCTAGGCATGGTATTCCTAACAGGTATGCATGGGGTTAAGGTTTCCATAATGTTTTAAGTCTCAAAAAATCTCAACATTGATGCATGTTTTGGTAGAAAGTCAAGGTGTAGGATGGGGCCCACAATCTAGAAATTCAAAATTTTGAAAAGTGAAATTATTTCCCATCTAAAACCAATGCAAAGTATACTTTTTCCCCTTTTACATTAGTTCACTTGTAGTTATGGTGCACTAAATTAGTAACTAGGGTTTCATTTAGGTTTCAGATGGGTTTTATATGTTAAGTTTTGTAATTTTTTATCATAATTGTCATTCTCCAATAATGGAGAATTGGAGAAGATATTTGGCAAGGATTATCATGGTAACCACAACCAATTTCTAGTGTGGAAGCCTCCCATTTCCTCTATAGCTAGCATAGAACTTGTATCTTCTCTTAATCTCCATCATCCTCAATATTGAGCCTACAATGGTAGCCAAGTACTAAGGAGGAAAGAGAAAAAATCCTATGATATAGAGGATGGATGAACGTTTCCTATAGTTATAAGGAGTTCCCAAGCCTATCTCCATTCAAGCTTCTTTTATTGCTACTTCAACGTAGGCAATTCTACCAATTTTTGCCTTTATTTCTTGTGGTTTTTCTAGTTTTTGGCTTCCTATTTGTTAGGGCCATTTTTTTTAGATTTACTTTGGTGGAGAGATTAAGATAGAATTTTGACAGAATCCCACCTCTTATTTTAGTTTCTCCCATGTAGATCTATAGTTTTTTCATTGCTTTAACTTTTGTAGATTTGATTTTGAAAATAGGGCTTGTTGTTTCATGCTTTTCTGCCAAACTTTTAGGGTATGGTCATTTTTTTAAAGTTTCAGGCCTTAGGATTTGCTAAAATTAAATTTTAACACAATCCTACACCATTATTTTGATGTTAAGTTTAATGGGTTTCAATGTTTTTGACTACTTCTACTATTTTAATTGCTATATGAAATTTAGTTTTTGAGATTTTAGAAATTTTACTATGACAAATCAAGCAATGTTGTGCATTTTTTCTCAATTGAAAAGCTGCATATTTGACACATTAAAGGTTATTGATTTGTATCCTTTTTTAAAGCTTTCTGATGGTTGTTGTATCATTTACTTTGTCTTTTAAATAAAGAAGTTATGGTAGTTTTCCTAACATTGCGTAGTTAGTTAGTTTGTGCCACTTTTGCAATTTCATGTAATTTTCTAATTTTTTTCTAAGGAAATGGAAAATTTTTTGGCTACTTTCTAGTTATTGCTACGTAGGCCTTGGCTTTAGCTTTTCAGAAAAGGTAGAATTACTCTTATTGGACTTAAAGCGAAATTTCTATGAATTTTTTACTAAGCATGTGTAGTACGGATGCTGATGCCATTTTTAGAATATTGTCAAAATTGATGAATTTTTCCTACATAAACAGTATAGGTTTTGACTTGTTTCTAAGAATGAACTTGTAGGACTTGATTCAAGCTTTCAAATAGTCATAGAATCACTCTTTTTGGAGCTAAAACAAAAATTTTATGAACTTTTTGGCTATGGCTATGTGAACAAGGAAAAAAATCATGGTTGTAGCACATAGAAGTGGTTGATATGTATAACTTATATTTTCATGTTGTCAAGGTGAAAAAAAAATGTTTAATTTCTTTTTCAAAAGGAGTAAAATATTTTTCTATTTTTAATAAGCTTTTATTATGGCTACATGACTTTTTCTAAGTCTATTATACTTTTTCTAAATTTATGCATACATTGCATAATTTAGATGCTTTTTCTAAACTTATGCTTGCTCTTTCTAAATTTATGCATAATGTATATGCTATTTCCTAAATTCATGCATAATTTAGAGCAAGACATAGTTTTGGGATATGAACTTTTGGCTATGAAGGATAAAAAATATGGTTATAATGCTTTTATGAAATATCTCAAGGTAATTTAGATAAACACCTATAAGCTTTTCATAGAGGCTAATTTCACCTCTGACTTAGGAAGTTTTTCTAAATGTGTTAAGAAATTTCCATTGGTCATGATGTAAGGTTATGCATGTTTTCAATAATGTTTTCTTGTGGAATTACTTGCACTAATTTAGAAAAACACCTTATAGATTTTTAAAAAGGCTAATTTCACCTCTAAGTAGATGTTTTGTCTAAATTTGATGAGTAATTATAATAGGTCATAATGTTTTTTCTTTGAAAGGTTGTAATAATGATTTTTTGTAGAATTCCTTCAAAAAATATAAATAGATACCTTAGAGCCTTTTATAGAGGCCAATTTCACCTCTGACTAGATGTTTTCCAAACTTGTTAAGAAATTCTAATTGGTCATAATGTTTTTGTTTTATTTCATGTAAGGTCTTCTTGAGGCCCTTTCTCATTGTAGTGGAGCTAGTTGGTATCTTTTGCTACATTGGTCATCCCAATAGAAATACTCCACCACATGAAATTTCTTTGGAGAAACTCTTATTATGGTTGAGGCTTGGAACAAGGGACTTCTTTGTCTACCTCCTTAGAAACTTCAGTGTGATGTCCATAGATGTAGCTATACTTATTGTGGAGACCCTATTTCCTTGGTCATCTATTCCTTCCATTTTCACTATGGAGACGCTACATGCCATTGACTCCTTTGATGAAGAGGTTGGTCATTTTAATATCATCATATGAGGTGCTAAGGCTATTTTGTGACTTGTTTCGTGTCCCTATTGATGGGAAAAAGGTTCCCACTAGGATGGTTAGGAAATTAGGCCATTGCAAAAAAGTTCTAAAGTGGCTTGGTTCCAACATGGGCCACTCTAAAATTTCAATGGATAGCTTCATGAATCCTAATGCAAAGGAATCATATCCTTTGTTTAGGTTACTCATGCATTCCCCAAACTATTATCACAAAAGAAGGTAATCGACCTACCATAGGGATGTACCTTTAAGAAGGTCTTGATGGAGGACATCAAATTTGATTGTGCTATTGCTTTGGCTACCAAGTTTTGAGAGGATATTCTTAGACTCTATGTTGATACTTCTATGATAATCCATATGCACTTTGCATTTTTTGTAGGTTATCTAAAGAAGTTTGCAAAGTTTCTTGTGGTGTATAGGAATGGGTGATGGGTTTTCCAAGACACAAGCCAATTTTCTAGGTCTTGGATAAGGCACATTTATCCAATAGTGTAGAGCTAGAACCCACTAGAGGGGATGGATGAAACATTATACATCAACACTAAGAATCTTGATGTTAGGTAGTACAAGTCTCCTAATAGTACTAATGATGATGAGCCCCTCTCATTTCTTACTAGTGTCTAGGATGCTAGATTATGACACATGGAGGTTGAAGGGGTAAGCTAGAGACAAACTCAAGAGGCCTATGGAGGAGGCACCCCCAGCATCAGATCAACCTACCCTAAAAAAGCTTAAGTTTAAGCTTGAGCCGTCATAGTAGGCTATTGTAGGTACACTTTTTTTAAATTTTTCTATTTCATGTTTTAAAATTTCATAGATACTTTATGATTTTATGTGTCAACTAGTTTTCTATGTGCTATGGTTGTAGACAAGCATTAGGCTATGGTAACCCAAGCTACTGTAGAGGCAAAAAAAAGACATGTAGAAGAGAAACTCCTAAAGAAACCTATGATTCAAGAACTTGCTGATGCAGGTATGAATGATTTAGATGCCATGTTTGATGACGTAGTAGCAGGTCCCTCTCCCATCATCATCCAAGAGGAGGAAGAGGTAGAGGAGCTAGGTTTGCCTATGCCTCACTATTTTTGTTATATCATACTAGTTATCTTTGGTCGTCATCCTAACCTTTCAATGATTGTTATGCTTGTAGTAGTTCCTAAACTAGTAGTGCAAGCTGTCATCCCTATGTCTCATGCGAAGCCATAGGTAGAGACTCTGAACATAATGGAGTTCTTATAAGAAATGGCTAAGGAAATCATCAATTGGTTACATTAGATCATAGCTAAGATAGGTAAGGATTTTATTTTATGTTCTTTATTCATGGGCTTTGTTTGCATATGGTTATGGTTGTATTTTATGTTTGTGTAGTGCCCTCTATGGAGTGGAACCCCAGCAAAGACATGGAGGTAGACTCCTTGCCTAAACTTCCCTCTAATGTGTCTATTGTATCCATGAAGCTATATGAGACTACCATTGATTTAGCAATGCCATGTGCAAAACCTTCATGCGAGCTAGAGAGGTCCAATGAATTCCTATTAGAGGAAGTTGTGGCCTTAGGGGAATAGGCTCAAAGGTAGGAGGATACAATTATAGATCTTCAAGACTATAAAGAATTTGTGGAGGCTTACATGGCTAACTTGGAGGAGTTATGAACTAAGGATATCACATGGGCCTGTTACTAGCATGTCATTTAGGAAAAAGTAGTAGTCCTACAAGAGATGATGAAACAACATATGTAGATGGACCTTATCTCAAAAAAGGTTGAGGACTAGAAGGATCACTACACTTGGGTCATAGAGTGGGACAAGACATAAAAGGTCCACAAGTGTCAGTATAAGACCAATCATTGTTCCTACCTAAAGTGGCTTAAAGAAGAGTTTGTTGAATGACACAAGAGAGAGTTATTTATTTAGGGGATCTAGGAGGAGAGTGTTTATCAACTTTTTGAAAGTACTTTCAATGTGAAACAATCCCCTACTCTTCAAGTTACCATTATTGTGGGTGAGAGTGTACAACTACTATTACTCATGAGCCTCCTACAAGGACTCCTATAGATAGGACCAACATTCTTTATGGCATTGATCTTGGGAATGTTGACTAGGTCAACATGATAGAGGACCATATCCTCCAATGTTTGGAGGAAGCCATTCCCCATTTATCCTTAGAAGTAATGGAGCTAAAATCTCCATAGGTTTGATATATTCTATGGTTTAATATTTGTTTTAAGTCATGATTTTGGCTATGGGTTACTGATGGGCTATATGTTGTTGCATTTTAGGCCTAGGAGACATTGGTAGCCCCAGTGGTAAGGGTGAGAATGACCCAATACTTCTTCTAGATGTCACTCAACAACCTCCTTTAGTTTAGCTTGTTGGGCATTTGTTTTTTTGTTTTTATGTTGATGACTATGGTTAGCCAAGACTATGTTATGGATGGTTGTTATTTTTGACATTCTTGCTACACATTATAGCTATGGCTATGTATGTTAAGGATATTTTAATTTTAAATTTAAATATTTGATTTTATTCTTTGCTATATGCATCTATAGTACTAAATGTTTTAAACATGGCTACATTGATGTTTTGGTTGTAACATTAAATCAATGAAATATTAGGCTAAACAAAAGGATATATAATAATAAATGAAAATTTTTATGGTTTTATGTCATTATAGGCATAGGTTATAAACTACAATTGTGGCTACATTGATAGTTTAAGGTCTTAGTAGATCCTAGTGCCAATTTAATGTCTTAGTAAACAATAATTCCATTTTAACGTCTTAGTGGACATTAGTGCTAGTTTAACATCTTAGCATATACTAATGCTAGTTTAACATCTTAGCAGATGTTAGTGCTAGTTTAACATCTTAGCAAATAGGGTACCAATTTAACATCTTAGTCGACAATGTCTGAAAGAGATGTTTTTTTTAATGTTTAAAACATAAGTAAAAATAAAGAAAGGTTGTAGAAAATAGGTAACAATGAAAATAAACTTAGGATTCAAGCATAAGCTACATGCATAAAGGATAAAACAAAAATTGCATATGTAATAGACTATAAATTAAAAGTAAGGCTATATGGCTATTAGTGCATCTAGTCATATTGGCATAGAAGGTTAAGGTGAATTTCACTTGTGTAGATTCTTCCTAATCTTTGCAAGATTAGGAAGTGAGTAAGGCCTATTCTACACAAGCTTGTATTCACCATCTCCTTCACCTATGATGCAAAAAGGGATTTCATCTCATAATGGATCCCATTGCTTATTATTATCATTGTTGGCTATCTTGGGATTTTGCTCTTCATGGCTAGGAGTCATCATGGGTTGTTATCATCAACATGCATCCAATGTATTTTAAATTGTTATATGCATATGGTTATGAATAAAGGGGTTGTAGTCACTTCACCATTCTAAGGATTAACCTTAATTTCACTATTGTGAAATGTTAAGGATATTGACTTCTCCTCCACTGGTGAGGGAGAAATAATTATTACATGGATGGCTTCCTCATTAGTATGAATATCCTTACTAATGAGTATGAAGGTCAATGTTTTTACTAACACCTCATGATGTGTGGTAGAAGTCATGATTATAAGCTTAGGGTTGTGTTTTTTTGTTTGAGGGATTCCTTGACCTAGTCCATTACACTAAGGAATTTTTTATCATTAGTCATGGGCTTCTCACCCTACTTGTGCTTTACTTCCTCCATGTGTCCTAAAATGTGGAATTTAGCTTTAGGTTGTTGCTATTGTGGATCTTCCTTGTTGTTTTGGTTGTGTGCTTTAATGTCCTCTTGTGGCTTGCTGGTTAAAGAGGTTGGGGCAAAGGAGGTCATGGGTATAGTTGAAATGGGAGTGGGCATTAGTGGGCCCACTTCCTTTTATGACTCTATCTACTTGTCTCCCTTGGTGTTAGACTTTTGTTTATGCTTCTTTCCTTATTTGGCCACTAAAAGTGCCCACTATGGATTATAAATGGGCCCCATGGTAAAATCCATGTGATTAGTTAACGGATTTGCGGTGGTAAAAGCAATTGTTGATGATTTTACATATTGAGACTGTGTTGTAAATGGCATTGATGTGTAATAGTTTGTTGTTTGTATCATTAACTAAGTGTTATATATGGCTACAACTAGTGTGGGATTTGCCATAGTAGGGAATGGAGGACTAAAAGATGATGGCACCATGCCCATGAAGAAAACAAAAACATTAGGGGAAGGCTCTATAACTTTGGTGAATGTTTGTTGGAATAGTCCTCCAACGATGTTTTCAAGCTCAGATTCTACCCTAAATTCCTCCTCCTCTTCCTATTATTCCTTGAAGGTAGGCTTGTTATCTTCCTCTTCTATGATAATCAATTAGGCTAGAATGCTAGAATAGACATCATTAAGAGGAATTTCTTCATATGGACAAGGAATCTACTATTCCCACCCATGTATATGAGCTCAAACTCCCTTTTGTCCTCATCTTCAATTTGTGGGATTAGCATGCCTACTTGTATTTTAGCATAAATGAATTGATGATGATCTTCATTTGTGGATGAAAAATTAAGAATCTCCCCACTAACCTTCAAAGATCACCTACACTCAATGATGGTAGAGTATTTGGGATCATACATGCCCATGGCTTGTTGGCTATGATCTTCACTAATGAGGTTGAAGGGAAATTTGGTGGATTTTTGGAAAGACATAGCTAAAGTGCTAAGAATGGCTTAAGAATAGGTTATAAATGGTAAAATAAGAGTAAATACTAGTTAATGGAATTCAAAAAATCTTAGAGGAAATAAAAATGAAAAAAATGATGTACTTACAATAATTAGTAAATGGGAGATAAGGGGGGTTTACCCCTTTACCAAAAATGGAATATTGAAAATGTCGGCCTCAAACCTCACACAAGTTGGCCTTCAAAATACCTCTTACAATATGTATGATAGGGGCAAAAGAAGGAGGTGAGATAATGGAAATCTCACACATTCTTATTCCAACATTGCATTACATTTTTGACTGCCTCCCCCCCCAACCCCGTCCCACCCAAGCCGAAATATACACACTAGATGAACCTTTTCACTTGGGAAATGAGGCTTTGAACACTTATGAGGCATTTTTCAGCCAAAAACGTACAAAACATCTAAAATTGCCCACTATGGATTATAATTTTTACATTTACAATGAAGTTTTTCCCTAAGTTTCATGGGGTGAAAGCTACATGATGAACATTGGTTATAACATACAAATTTTTGTGGTGTTTCAAACATATTAATGTATGATATGAATGAAAATATGAAAATATCCTTTATTATAAATTGTTTATGTACAAATAAAGAAATTATTAAAGATAAATTAACATTTTAGGCTATAAAATTTAGTGCAAAGAAATCATGTAAAACATCATAGATATGAATTCATAATATTTCATGTAATAAATTTTATAATCATATGAGTAGTTTTCAAGAAGGTAATGTCATTATAGAACATGGAATTACCCAAGGACTTAGGGTTGATGAAAAATATGGGTGTAAAAATTGTAAAAGGATGCAAATTTATAGAATAATGCACTGATAATATAACAATTATATATAAAATTGTACAAAAAATGAAACCGTAAACTTCATTAAATAAATAAAGAATGAGTTCAAAGATATGTACAAAATTGGTGCCCAAGAGGGGGGCAAGGAGGTTTCACTTGGATAGGGGTTCAAAGATCATTGACGCCATGATCAACTTCATGATTCAGTATCTATACCACTCCTAATGCTACCGAACCTCCTTTGCAACCATTCTAGATTTGAAATATTGACTTCTACTAAGGGTAGGAAAATGTAAAGGATTATGTAGCCAAAGTGCACCACGGTGGGATTTGAGGATCTTAGAGGGGTAACATTAGCACCTAAAGTTCATAAATCCTAAAGGGAATAACAAGTTATAGATGTTCCATGTTTTTGAGCTCTAAGAATATACATTTCTACTAAGGAAGCAAGAGCTCTTGGATGTCCAAAATGCCAAAGGTGCTAAATTGAAAATGTGTGGAACCTTCACATGATGACAAGGTTTAGATTTTATAAGGTTATGACCATGATTTTGGCTACAAATTGGTTGCAAATGGCTAACTAATTTCCTATAGATTGGCTACTAAATTCCTGAAAATTACTTGCCATGTTCAAGGGGGTAGGTGAAATCCACCTTCATGAATCCAAGCTATTTGGCCCCTTCCAATTGTCCAACCACCTTTCTCCTAGTTGGTTTACCACCTTCCAATATGGCAAGAGTATCAACATTTATGGGGAGATGGGTGGTGAATGTTGGGGATGAAGGTTAACTCCTACAAGCTAGGTCACCCCACTTTACACACTAGGGATAGGTGAGTTCTACCCCATTGCACTCCTCCATGCTAGCCTTGAAGTATTTTAATTGGCTTACCATCTTGCAAGGGGTGTGTTAGTGTAGAGAAATGTATATCCCCCATAAAACCCATTAAATTGCCATTTTTGGCATTCCAAAAGGCATTTTTGACTTCCCCAAGCCCAAATATAGACACTAAATGACTTTCTTCACTTGGGGAATAAGACTTTGATCACTTATGAAGGATTTTTTAGCCCCAAAAGTATGAAACATGTGATATTTCCCCTTTATGGATTACAAAATTCACATTTACAATAAAATATTACCTTGGGTTTCATGCGATGGGATTAAAAAGGTTTCAACATGAAAAATTGATGGTGTTTCATTAGCCCCTTTTTGTTGGTGTCTATATGATTGACTTGAGAGGCATCGATAATGAATATAAAACACCATTGTAAGCCCACCATTGACATTCCCTCTTCATGCTTGATCTAGTCATGAAGAACCATGTTGAAGAGTGCTTGTGATGATGGGATTAGATTGTAAAGGAGGAATGCTAGTGGTACTTAGGGAGATGGTCATGAAAGTTAATGATGCATTCCAAGCATTTCCAACATGGATATAGTGTGATATTGATACATTTTGAAGTGTTGGTCACTCAGAAAATGCATTTGAGGAACCAACTACTTTGCTCCAAGGTTCTTTAGCCAATGGCCTTTAAGGCGTCTTTGGCCATTTGGCTCCTTGAAAATTTTCTTTCCTTGTTGCTTACTTTGTTTTGTGGGGTGAAACCTTAATTAGGTTTCATTCCCTAGGTTGATTTGACATAGTTTTCCCATCAAGAAAGTTGAATTATAATCAATAGACTTGAGAGTTATCCCATCAAACAAGATGTTTCATGCTCGATAGACTTAATGGTTTTTTCACTAAATGAATTATGTTACATTAAAGTGGACTTGAGGATGACACATGTTAAGGACATATCATATGGCTATAGTGCATGAGTAGTGAACATAGGAAAAAATTATTGCTTAGGATAGGGAATGTTATCATCAGGCTAGGGTTTGGCTCAAGGACTAGTGTTAGAGTAAGGGAAATGGTACAAGTACTCTTGACACAATAGGACAAACTCACTAAATTTTGTGCATCAAGGACATGTGATGATTTGCTACCATAATGAGTTTCATCATTACAATAGACCTAGGTTTCATCTTGAAAACACAACTACCAGAGGACAAGAAAAACAAGTAAACAAAGCATGTTACAACATTATAATGCATATATAGGCCACATGGAGAATAAAAAAAAGCCACCTAAGTCACCAATGTTGCTAGTTTAATGCCATGATTAGTTGTGATACTAGTTTAAGGCCTTTGTAAGCCATGGTGCTAGTTTAAGATCATAGTGGACCATGATGCTAGTTTACAGTCTTAGCAGACTATGATATCTATTTAAGGTATCAGTTAGATATGATGCTATTTTGAGGCCTCATTAGGTTATGAAGTCAATTTAAGGTCTTAGCAAGGCATGATGTTACTATTTTTAGGCCCTAGTAGGTCATTTTGTTGGTTTAAGACCTTGAGAGACCACTTTAGAGTATGCTTGCTTGTTGATGACCATTGGCTACATGTAATATGGCCTTAGATAGAAATGATTAACTGGATTGGTAAGGTCATTCCTATTCATGTTGGCTATCTGAAAGGCTTTGTTACTATAGGCTTTGATGAATATGAAGGGCCTTTTCCGATTCGCTAAAAATTTATTTGCATGCTCATGGATAGCTTTGAGAACCAAATCACCTTCCTTGATCTTCCTCTTGGTCAAGTTATGGTTGTGTTGTCATTTCTACCTCTCTTGATAATATTTGAAGTGAGAAAGCACTTGCATACATTTCTCCTTCACTAAATCTAGGGCCACTATTCACAACTCCTTATTCTACTCATCATTAATGAAGTTAGTCAAGGCTACTCAAACTGATGGCACCTATAATTCAAGTGGTAAAATAGCTTTAAAACCATAAACCATGCTATAAGGGATTAATCTAGTTACTATACAATAGGTTGTTCTATTGGCCCATGGCACATGGACAAGCTAATCATGCCCTTTACTCTTACTATTATTGAGCATTTTCTTTAGTAAGTTCATAATGGCCTTCTTTCATGTCTTTGCTTATCCATTGGCTTGAGGATAATAAGGTGACAGGAAAGAATGCTTAATGCCCAAGTTGTGAAAAAATTATTTCATTTGATGACTACTAAATTATGGTCCATTATCTACAACTATGGTTATGAGTATGTCAAAATGGGCTATAATGTTATCTAAGAAAAATTTGCAAGCTTGTTTGGATGTAGTCTTCCTTAAGGCAATAGCCTCAACCCACTTCATAAAGTTTTTAGTTGTAGTGATGATGAAGTTATGACTTGAAAAAGACTTGGGTGTTATAGGTCTAATGATATCCAAGTACCATCATTGAAATAACTAGGTGATCTGAGTTGTATGATACTCAATTGGTAATATGTGTATAAGATTAATATGCCATTGGCATGTATCACAATGATTAATCTTTTACATGCAGTTACTTATCATATTGGACTAGTAGTAACCTAACCACCTAATCTTAGCAACCATAGCTCTAGGTCATATATTTCCTCTACAAACACCCTTGTGAACCTTCTCTAGGATTGTTCTAGCTTTTGTTTTACCTAAGCACTATAGCAATACACCATCATAGGACTATTGACATAATGTGTTATCACCTATGATGACATACTTCTTTGATCATTTTTGTACGATGTCCTTTTGGGTAGTAGTCAAGCCTTGCAAAGAATCACCATGCAAAAGGTAAAATTTGATATCATAATCCATTCCTTGGCAAGAGTTGTCTAGATTATAGTTATAAAGGTATCTTTAGTATTATGTGTGATGGAAATAGAATAGTCCTAGGTTCATATGGACAACTTACTAAATACATGTAGCATCACACTAAGAGCTAACATTGCAATTGCATTGGCTATAGCATTCTTGTTTCAAGGTATGTGCTAGATATTAGCATTTGCAAACTATTGTAAACATTGTTTTCCTAGGTTCCAATATGATTGTAAGTGTTTGACTTTACACACATTGACCTCCATTACTTTGTTAACCATAAGTCGGGAATCATCTATAATTATTAAGCATCTAATTTTTGGTTATGGGCTACCATCATTCACATGATCAAACCTTTGTACTATGTTATGTTGTTGGTACATGGAAACTCAAAATAATAGGTGAAATATTGGATTTGATAACATGGAAATGTTATGATGGTAGCAGTAATAGCCCCATGGGTAGTTGAATCTCCATCAAAGTGCATAACCACCTCATAACCCTTAGGCACTTGGCTAACAATACTAATATGCTCATGAGGGAACTTAGGATCTATGGCTACTTGGTCATCAAAAGGTAAAATAGTGAGTTGCATGACTATAGCTTGATCTTTCGTTGAGGATTGAGAGATGTAGTGATGGTCAAACTCCATAGTTATGGCTTCCCATCAGTCTATGTGGATACTCTCAAAGATATCTATCATTATGGATTTGAGCACATTATCTTTACAAATTACATTAACTTGGCTTCTAAAGAGATAGTGTCTCCACTTCTTCAATGACAAGACTAGTCCTAGATAATACTTCTCCACTTTAGTGTATCAATTTTCCTAGGAAACTAATGCATGGCTAAGATAGTACATTGATATTTCTACTCTATCATCATGTTTTTGATAGATAAAAGAGGAAATGGATGTGTTGGAGATGGCTAGGTAGATATAAAATGGTCTACTCTCTTGCAGAGGATAGATTGTTAGTAGTTGTATCAACTCTTGCTTAAGGTTTTCAAAGGCCTCTTGGCATTGAGCAATCCACTCATAGTGAATCCCTTTCTTAAGAAACTATTGCATTGACTACAACTTATTTGTAAGCCTAGAAATAAACCTATGAATAAATTGCAATTTTCTTTACAATCCCTAGAGCTCCTTAAGGTTGGAAAGCACTTCTAATTTGGATATGATCTTCACCTTATTAGGAGTAACATTTATACCTACTTCATATATCACAAAGCCAAAAATCTTTCAGGTCTTAACATTGAAGACACATTTTTTGGGATTGAGCCTAAGCTCATATTTGAGGCACTATTTAGGCACAAGATCTAGGTCCTTAGCATGGTCACTAGAAACTTTGGACTTAACAAGTATGTCATCCACAGAATCATTAAGCAAATGTAGCATGAAATCACTGAAGATATAAGTCATGTCTCATTGATAGGTTCCTCTTGCATTCTTAAGGCCAAAGAGCATTATAGTATAGTAAAAGGTACCCTAATATGTCATGAAGGTTATGCTAAGTTGGTGCTCTAGGTTGATCGTAATTTTTTTATATCATGAGAACCCATCCATAAAGGATAATAAGGCATGCCCAACCATGGTATCAATAAGTTGATCAATACTAGGCAAACGGAAGTTATTTTTGATAGTTTCTTTATTTAGATGTTAGAAATCAATGAAAATATAGATAATTACATTTTTCTTAGGGACTACCACTATGTTGAAAACCCATTATACATAGTTGATAGCCCTAATGAAATGACCTTGGTAGAGCTTCAAGGTCTCATTACAAACTGCCAAGGCCAAATCAAGTCTCATCTTATGTACTTTTCATTTAAATGGTTTAATGATATGATCTAGTATGATTTTATGTTTTATTAAGTATGGGTCTAGGCCTAGCATATCTTCACATGACTAGGCAAATCCATTAATGTTGCCTTGTACAACCTCAGTGATGTCTTATACCTTCTGAGGTTCAAGTGACAAAATTAGTTTAAGGGCTTTCTCCTCACCACTATGTGTTGTGATAGGAACATTAACTAGATAATCTTTAGTTATTTCACCTACCTCTAAGTTAAGGGTTTTTCCTAGGTTTTTAGGCCACTCTAGAGGTTTCTCTATTGATGATATGTAGTCAACAAGACTCTCAAAAACAAGATCTAGGCAATTAGGGTCAATATACCATTTTACATCACCGTGAGGCTCAATTAGGCTCAAAGGTAGATTGATCAACTCCCAGATACTCATACTTTGATCCTTCATGTCAACCAAAAGCATATTAAGTGGTGTTTGGGTAAAATTAATAAATAGTTCTAAAATGCAATAAAATCATGTAAATACGTTCTATTCTAGTCCAGACAAGATCATCTAAGCCTATAAATAAGATAAAATAAAGTACAAAAAGTGTAATATAGGGCAAGTAAAGGTTAAACAAAGGGAAACATAGGAAATAAGGCTATAATTGATTAGAAAAGGTCATGGTTTTGGTAGTTTTAAGTCTTGGTGGGCCATGATGCTAGTTTAAGGTTATAGTAGGGCATGGACTCATGGTGCCAAACAATGGTAGGGAAGGTCAAAAACCACTATTTGATACTAATCAAAAGCTAAAATAAGGCAAGTAAAATAGATAAAGAAAATATAAGGCTATATAAAGGTTATAATAAAGTTATTAGGGTTCAAAATGCAACATAAGGCCAAAACCGAGTTGAAACATCAAGCAAAGCATGCTCTACATATGGTCAAACATGGCTAATATAGGTTAAAAGAGGTTCAATTTTTCCATTTCTAGGCCTTTGTAGGCCATGATTTAGGATTGCAAGGTTGTTAGATGGGTTTGGGCATTACTTATAGTTTTTTATTGGGCTATTTGGGCCTAGAATACAAGATTTTTAAGGCTTATACAATAAGATCCATTTTTTTCTATGCTAAGTCCCCCTTGCAAGGGAGTAAGCTAGTGTGGAAGCTTATAAGGGGCTGAGTTTTTATGATTTTTGGTAACTTTTTGCTATGCATGTGAATTCCTGGGGTTGCTGGTGCAACTAGGCATTACTTAAGGTCAAAAAGTGTTAATTTTAATGCTATTTGATGCATTTTCAAGGTCACCCCATTGTTTCCATGTTGCGCCCCCCTTGCACAGGGTGTAAGCCAACATGAAAGGTTAGAAGTAGTTGATTTTTAACAAATTTTGATCAATTTTAGGCATGCATGTACTCTATTGGGGTTGTCAGTGCTTCTAGACATTACCCAAGATCAAAAATTATCAATTTTAAGGTTATCTTATAGGTTTTTAGGGTTATCCCCTTGTTTCCACATAAATCCCCCCTTGCAAGTAGGTAAGCTAGGGTGGAAGATTCCAAGGGACTAGGTTTTGTCAAATTTTGATTAGCTTGGGTCATGCACATGCATTCCCAAGGTTGCTAGTGTAGTTGGACATTGCCAAAAGAAAAACTTGTTAGTTTTAAGTATTTTTAATTAGTTTTTGAGGTTACCCCCTTCTTTTCACTATGAGCCCCCTTTACTAAGGTGTAAACTAGTGTGGAGTATTTCAAGGAATCAAAAAATAATCAATTTTGATCTGTTTTGGACATGCATCTGCATTCTTGTGATTACCAATGCTACTAGGTGTTACCAAATATTGAAACTTGTTATTTTTAATTTTTTTTATAGATTTTCAAGGTTACCCCATTGCTTCCATGCTAAGTCCCCCATGCAAGGGGGTAAGCCAGTGTGGAAGGTCATAAGGTATTGATGTATGATAAATTTTGATCAGTTTTGGATATGCATGTGCATTACTGGGGTTGTTGGTTATACTAGAGATTAACCAAGACCAAAATCTATTAATTTTAAATTTATTTTATGTGATTTTATTATTATCCCCTTGTTTTCATGTTGAGCTTCCCTTTCAGGGGGGTAAGCCTATGTGAAAGATTCAAAGGTGATGGGTTTTGATAAATTTTGATCAACTTTCGATGTGCATGTGCATTTTGAGGCTTGATGATCTAGCTAGACACTTCCCAAGACCAAACTTGTTAGTTTCAAGGCTTTTTAATTAGTTTTTGAGGTTATCCCCTTGTTTCCATGCTGAGCCCACCTTCCAAGAGGTAAGCCAGTGTGCCGGATTCCAAGGGGTTGAAAATTAACCAGTTTTATGCATGCATGTGCATTCCTAGGGTTATTGATGTTGTTGGCTATTACCCAAGATCAAAACTTGTAAATTTTAAGGCTCTTTTATGGATATTAAAGGTTAACCCCTTGATTCCATGTTGATTCCCCTTTGCAGGGGGTATGTCAACATGGAAGGTCAAAAGGAACTTATTTTTGATAAAATTTAATTAGTTTTGGACATGCATGTGCATTGTTGAGGTTTCCAATGCGACTAGACATTGCCCAAGACCAAAAATTGTTAATTTTAATGTTATTTTGTAGGTTTGTATGGTTACCATACTTTTTAAAAATTGACCCCTATAAAGGGGTAAGCTTGCATGGCAGAGTTCAAGGGACTAGGTTTTAACAAACTTTGATCAACTTTGGACATGCATGTGCATTCTTGGGGTTGCCGGTGCAGCTAAACATTTCTTAAGATTAAAACTTGTTAGTTTCAAGGGTTTTTAATTAGTTTTTTAGGTTATTCCCTTGTTTCCATGATGAGGCCTCCCTACATGGGGGTAAGCTAGCGTGGAGGATTTAAAGGGGTTGAAAATTAACAGATTTTGACTAGTTTTACACATGCATGTGAATTTTTAGGATTACCAATGCTGCTAGGCATTATCAAAGATCAAAAATTTTTAATATTAAGGATATTTGATGGATTTTGAAGGTTAATCCATTACTTCCACATTGATTCCCCCCTATAAGGAGTAATCTACTGTGGAAGATCACAAGGGGTTGATTTTTGATAAATATTGATGAGTTTTGAACATGCATGTGCATTGCCAAGGTTGTTAATGCTGCTAGACATTGCCCAAGAATAAAATTTGATAATTGTAAGGTTATTTTATAGGTTTTTAGGGTTACCTCATTTTTTCCATGCTAAGCCCCCCTTACAGGGAGTAAATTAGTGTGGATAATTCCAAGGGGCTGGGTTTTGACAAATTTTGATTAACTTTCTTCATGCATGTGCATTCCTATACTTTCTAGTGTAGTTGGACATTCCACAAGACTAAAAATTTTTAGTTTTAAGGATTTTTAATTAGTTTTTAAGGGGGTAACCTTAATTTCACATTGATCCCTCCTTGCAAGGGGGTAAGCTAGCATGGAAGATTCTAAGGGATTGAAAATTGATCAATTTTGACCAGTTTTGGACATGCATGTGCATTATTAGGGTTAAAAATGTTGCTAGGAATTACCCAAGATCAAAATTTGTTAGTTTTAAGGGTTTTAAATTAGTTCTTTAGCTTACCTCATTCCTTCCACACTGAGCCCCCCTACAAGGTGTAAGCCAACATGGACAATTCCAAGGGGTTGAAAATTGACTAATTTTGGGCATGCATATATATTCCTAGGGTTATTGATGCTATTGTGCATTAACAAAGATAAAAAATTATTAATTTTAAGAATTATTTATTTATTTTTAAGGTCTTTCCCTTATTTCCACACTAAACCCCCATTCCAGGAGGGTAAGCCAGCTAGGAAGATTACAAGGGGTTGAAAATTGACCAATTTTAACCAATTTTGGGCATGTAGGTGCATTCTTGGGATTATTGGTGCTATTGGACATTACCCAAGATCAAAATTTGTTAGTTGTAAGGCTTATTTCTTGGTTTTTATGGTTACACCCTTATTTCCATGTTGCGTGCCCCACACCTCTAGGGGGTATGCTAGCTAGGAAGACTTCAAAAGGTTGAAAATTAATGAATTTTGACCAATTTTGGGCATGCATGTACATTCTTAGGGTTGCCATTGATGCTAGGAATTACTTAAGAGAATAATTTTTTAGTATTAGGACTTATTTATTAGCTTTTATCACAAACCCCTTGTTTCCATGTTAAGGCCACCCACCCTCTAGGGAGGTAAGCTAGCTAGGAAGATTCCAAGTGATTGAAAATTGACTTATTTTAACTAGTTTTGGGCATGCAAGTACATTCTTGGTGTTACCAATGCTGCTGGGCATTACCCAAGATCATAACTAGTTAATTTCATGGCTTATGTATTCAGTTTTATGGTTACCCCTTGTTTCCATGCTAAGTCATGCCTCTAGGAGGTAAGTTAGCTAGGAAGATTCCAAGGGGTTAACAATTTACCAATTTTGGGCATGCATATGCATTCTTCGGGTTACCAGTGCTATTGGGCATTACCCAAGACCAAAATTTGTTAATTTTAGGGGTTATTTATTGGTTTTTATGGTTGCCCCCTTATTTTCATGTTGAGCCACCCCCCTTCCAAGCAAGTAAGCTAGCTAGAAAGATTCCAAGGGGTTGAAAATTAACCAATTTTGACTAGTTTTGGGCACACATATCCATTAATAGGGTTACTGATTCTCCTAGGCATTATCCAACATCATAATTTGTTAATTTTAAGGCTTATTTACTAGTTTTTATATTTACTCCTTATTTCCATGTNAAGGAAAAAGTCAACAAGGAATATTCCAAGGGGTTGAAAATTGACCAAATTTGACTATGTTTGGGCATGCATGTGCATTCCTGAGGTTATCAATGTTACTAAGCATTAACCAATACCAAACTTTGTCAATGTTAAGTCTTGCTTATTAGTTTTTATGATTACCCCCTTGTTTCCATGCTAATCTCCCCTCGCCCTCTNCCCCCCCCCCCCCCCCCACATTCTTGGGAGGTAAGAGAGGTTGGAGGACCTTGGAACGTTTCATCCACTAGAGGTCATGAATGGCCACCATGGTTGTTAGTGCAAGAAACTATGATCACTAGAGGTTGGAAAATGGATTTTTATGTTATACCCTAGTAAGCCTCCACATTGGCCCCACACTGGGTAGAATGGAGGGGGGATTCACCAACGTGGGGTAAGATACAAGGTTGCAAATTGGCTTGTTTAAATGTAAAAAATAGGTTATTAGAGGCTATATAGGAGTATAAAGGTTAAACATGGTAACTAGATGGTTGATATATGGAATTTTTTATCACCTTCCATCCATTCATGCTAAGGCCAAGGTGCATAACATGGACAAGGCCTCTCCTAGTGTGGAACCACCAAATCAAATGGTTTTGACCATTTTTAACTAGGTTTTTGAAGGTTTAGTGGTTGCTGAAAATGATTAGATAGATTCTAGGATCTGTGCACCCCTTCTAGGGGTTAGATCTTGGTGTGATGGGTAGTGGGGAATATGAATGGGTGTTAGCCCTCCTTTTTCAATGCTTAATGTGCCTAGTGTGGAAACCCAAGATGACTATTTTTAGAAAATTTTAACATCCTTTCAAGTCCTAAGGTTGTATGATGTAAGATGTAACCACAAAAATGGCAAGAAAGTTAGTTTTTTCATGGTTTAAGAGGTGGAAGACATGCATCCATGTTTAGTACTAGGTTTAAGAGGTGGAAAACATGTATCCATGTTTAGTACCACTAGTGTGGATGCACTAATGTTAAGAATTGGGTATGATTCTATGTGTTGAAGGATTTTAAGCCCTAGTGTTGATATAGTTAATAACCCAAAAAATATCATGTGTGAGGGCGTAGGGTGGGATGCATGGGTTATAAACATAAAAATTAAAAACTTATGAAAGAAAAAAGAAATTGCTATTTCTCCCTTTCCACTCCTAGCATGGAGGATATTTTCCCCCTTTGAACCTAAGTGTATGTGAAGTTCTTGTATAGCAAATTAGCAACTAGGGGTTTGAAGTGAAAACATTAGGTTTATTGGATTTTTAATATTAGAACTTGTGGAAACCTATCACAAATAATCATTCTATCAACCAACATACTTTAGGAGAGATTTAGCATCAATTTTTGTAGTAGAATTCATTAGCTATCTATGTTGAATCTTCAATTCTTCTCTTGGCCAATGTTGAAGCTTCCACCCCATCAAATTTCAAACCTTCTTAAAAAATTGATCTTCATGATGAAGAAATGTAGCAAAAATTCCAACATCAAGACATCAAATAAGGATACTAGAAAGATATCCACCTTTCCCAAGGCTCTTTGTATTCAAAGAACCTCTTCATCCATCCCAAGGTAGATCATTCTTTGCCTTTTTTATGGTGTTCTAGCCATTTTTGGTGTTTTTCTAAATAAAGATACACCATTCTTCTCATATCTAGTCAAGAGTAGTTAATAAAATTAATTTTTACTAAAATACCACATCATGTTTTTGAAATTTTCATGTGGATCTAGGGTTATATTTCTCTTTTCACCTTGGTAGATAAGATTTTTGAAAGTAGGATTGCTTTCCTAGATGGTTTTTTCTAAAAAAGGTCTCTTGTTGGGAATGTTTTTCTTAGATCTAGGGCCAAAGACTCATCAAAATAAATACTAATGGAATCCTACCCACTTATTATGATGCTTTTTGTGATGCGTAGAAGTTGGTTTGGTACTTACCCAACTAGGGTTTGTGGCATTTTTTAGATTTTCATCAATATTAATGAATGCTTTTTGAAAATGTAGCTAGAGATTTGAATTTATATTAACTATGGATGTGTAGGTCTTGATTCAAACTTACAAATGGTAGTGGAATTTCTTTGTTTGGATTTTGAATGAATTTTTGGTGAATTTTTCCTAACCCTATGTAAATGGGGGTTAATGGTGATGACTATGGACTTTCTATTTCTAGCTGTGTTTTGTGTAAGAATGGTTACATGTTTTGGTTTCAACATTCATGATTAGAAAGTTCATGATTTCAAGGTTCATTTCATGGTGGAATCATTCAAATCTAAGCTAAGATGCATTTTTTATGAATTTTATAATAAGGCTGTGTTAATTGGTCTAACTTTGGTTGTAGCAATTTAACCCTTTGAGGATAGATGTGGTTGTCATAGTTAAAATTGTCAACATCCATGCTCTTGGGGATTTTTCTTAAAAAATGAGAAATTACATTATAATTTTTTTTTTAGTTTTTTTTTAATAAAATATATTTTTACTACTTTTAGTAAGTTTTTTATTTCTTTCTATTATGGCCACTTTTTCTATGTTTTGATGCTTCTTTTAAATTAATGCATGATTTGAACTAAGACATAATTCTAGTTGTAGTGTTTTGGTTAGAATAATTTTGGCTATGATATCAAGTCTAGGAAATTTTTTAATACTATATTTATTTTCTTATGAATTTTCTTAATCAAATTTGAACCAACATCTTAGATCTTTCTATGGAGGCTAATTTCACCCTGACTAGGATTTGTAAAATTTGTTTAGAAATTCTAAGTGTTGAAATGTTGTGTTAATGTTTTTTCTTTGTTTATGCTTTCCCCTTCTAAGGTCCTACTAAAGCTAGTGCTCATTGTGGTTGAGCTAGTTGGCATTCTTTACTATCTTGATCAACCCACAAATCACACATCTCCTACTGAATTGGCATTGGAGAAGATGTCAGCATGATTTGACCCAGGGGTAAGGGATTTTCTTTCCTATATTCTCCATAAACTTTAGTATGATGATGTGGTCACACATGTCTAAGGAGGTGGCTACAATCATCATGAAGACCTTGTTACCTAGGTCTATGCACTTGATTGCCTGGTTTATAATTAATGGGCCAAAGACTCAAGAAGTAGGAGAATTAGAGGATATCATTAGTGTAACATCCCGTTCTTGGATGTTGTAAAAATATAAATGCTTAATTTATTACATTCACCATTTTTGTGGATAATATAAAAAATATATTATAAATACTTAAATAATGAATTAATTGGGAAACAAATAATTGGTATTGAAGAATTAAGCAAAGAAAATGAAAAAATTATATTAATGGAAGAGAGTATTGTAACATACTTTTGGGTTATCTTCCTATGCCACTTAATCCAGAACTACCACCATGGTTAGGCTATCATGCTAAATGGGTGATCAATCCCTTTTTGTTCCACTTCACCCAGATCCCCTTACTTGCCTCTCTAGGCTCTACAACTCCATGCCCAGCACAACCTCTAAGCCTGACCTGAAATGGCATAGGCCAAACCCTTTCCCAAAGGATACATGAATAGTCATAACTTTTCATAATGAGTTTTCCCTTCATTATAAGGCTAATTATATTATTTAAAATTTTTTCCACCATTAATAAGGGATGGGACATTATAATCTATCCCCCTTAAGCATCTAGCTCATCCTCAAGTGCTTCCTCTATCTCTAACTACTCAAAAACTACTTCATTGTTATGATCCTTAGCTTTAGTTCCCTTATTTTCCTCATTATTATCTATACAAATAAAAGATCAGAAATTATAAAAATAATTTATTACATCCATAATAAATTCAACCTATCATTCAATATCATGATGATAAAAAAGTTGGGGGTAAGTATTTAAAATAAACTCCTTATTTTCCCAAGTCTATTGATAACAATTTGATCATTGAACAAGTACTTCACTAATAGTTTTATTTCATAATATCTTTGTTTGTTTCCCCTTAATAGAAATGGGTTTAATTTCAAAGCTAGTGTTGGATCGTAATGGCAAAGTATTTCAATCCAATACATATGGTACATGATTTTCATGAAATTTCATTAGCAAACTCACATGAAAAATTGGATGAATTTTTAAGGTTTTTGGAAGATTCAATTGATATTCTACTTTGTCAATTCTTTGGAAGATTTCAAAAGGTCCACAAAATCTAGGTGCCAATTTAGTATGTTTTCCTAGTTTAAGAGAACTTCTAGTAGGTTTTACTCTTAGTAATGCTTGATCACCTACTTGGAATTCTTTTTCTTAAGTCGATGTTGATCTACATATCCTTTATATTTATCTTGCATAGCTTGCAAGTTTTGTTTAACCCTTATGACAATGTTTTCCATTATTTTCGTTTCTTCTTCCTTCCATTCCACTCTTAAGGTTTGATCTACCCAAGTTAATGGTGTATGAAAATTATGTCCATATACTACTTTGAATGGTTTTCGATATATGGAACCTTAATAATTGTTATTAGAGGAAAATTCTTCCAAATGTAAATAATTCTCCCACATTTTTGGTCTACTCTTGACATAGCTTGATACAATATCTTCTAATATTTTATTCATATGTTTAGTTTGTCCGTCAGTCTCCAAGTGATAAGCTGTGCTAAATTTCAATTAGGTTTCAAGCTCTCTAAATAAATTTTTCTAGAATTTTGATGTGAACTTGGGATCTCTGTCTAAAGTAATAGATTTTGGAAAATCATGTAATCAAAATATTTCTTATACAAATTTTTAGACTATTTCTTCTACTGTGTTTGTAGATTTCAAAGCTATAAAATGTGCCATATTTGATAAAAAATCAACTTCTACAAAAATCAAGTCATTTCCATTTTTGATTACTTGCAATCCCACAATGAAATACATAGTGATATCTTTCCAATTCTAGGTTGGAACTTCCAGAGGTTGTAATAATCCACTAGGTTTCCTCTGTTCAACTTTTATTCTTTGAAACATTGGATCATTTTTAATCTATTTAGACACATCATTATTCATTCTAGGATAAAAATAATATTTATGAATTATCATATAGGTCTTAATATAACCTAGGTATCCCATGTATAGTACTTCATATGCTTCACACAACAACCTGAGTCTCCAATTTCCTTCTGGTATGAATACTCTTTGTCCTTTCATCAATAAACCACTAGAAGTAAGTTGATATTAAGGATCATAGAAGTAATTTGGTCTTATTTTATTTATTCCTTAATTTCTTCTTTAATAGGCGTTGTTACTACACTTATCATTAAATTCCACATTCGACTAAAGGCAACAACTACAACATTTTTCTTACAAGGAATACATTTGATTTCAAAATCATATACTACCAATAATTCTATCCATCATCTTTGATGAGTATTTAAAATATGTTGTCTTTGTAAATATTCTAGACTTTTATTATTTTTTTTAATACAAACCTTTTTTCGCAAAGATAAGTCTCCAGACTTCTAGAGCATGAAAAATTGCTAGTAATTCTAAATCATGGGTTGAGTAATTTACCTTGGCTCCTCATAATTTACAAGATTCATAAAATACCACTTTATCATCCTATGAAATAACTACACTGATTCCTATTCCACAAGCATCTATGGATACTTCAAAGGGTAGATCTTCATTCAAAATTCTCAAAATAGGTGTTGTTGTATGTAGCATATTTAATCTAAGAAACGACTCCTTCAATTTTTAATCAAATTTGAACACACATTTCTCTTACAAAAGGTCAATTAATGGGCCTACCAAGGTAGAATAATATTTAATGAAACATTAATAAAAACTAGCTAACCCTAAGAAACTGCGAACTACTATAACATCTTTTAATTCAAGCCAATCTCGGATAACACTAATTTTTGTTGGGTCTACTTCCAATTATTTCTTGAAAACTATATGCCCTAAGTATGAAAATTCTTCCTTAAAGAATTCAAATTTACTTAATTTATCTTTTACTTGATGTTTTTTAAGAATTTCCATTATGGTTTTCAAATGCTTGATATGTGCTTCTCTTGATTTGGAATAAACAAGTATATCATCCATAAATACTATAATAAATTAGTCAAAATATTAATGAAAAATATTATTCATTAATTCCATAAATGTTGCAGGTGCATTAGTTAATCCAAACAACATCCAAAAAATTTGTATAATCCATATCTAGTTCTAAAAGCAATTTCTCAATATCTTTCTCGTTAATCCTTATTTCGTGATAACCTAATTTTAAAAAAATACTTAAGAAATAACATGCACCTATAAGTTGATCAAATAAATCATCAATTCTCAGTAAAGGATAAGTATTTTTAATCATCACTTTATTTTATGCTCTATAATTGATGCATAATCTTAGTGTAGCATCTTTCTTTTTAATGAATAAAACTAGTACATCATGAGGTGATAGACTAGATCTAATTTTCCCTTCTTCCAATAATTTGTCTAATTGTACTTTTAATTCTGTTAATTCCAAAGTAGGAAATCTATAAAGAGCTTTTGAGATAGGTTCTATACCAAGTTAAATATCAATGGCATGTTCAACAATTCTTTTTGGAGGTAGTTCTCTAGTTTCACCGAATATTGAATCTTTATATTCCTTAAGTTCATTCAGGATCTCAACACTTGAAAATTTTTGAGGCTAGGTTACTTTAACAAGAAATATTGTAGCACCTTTTTTTACTAATCTTTTAGTTTTCTTAATAGTTATTGTATGAATTTTCTTTGTTGCTCCTACCTCCCATAGAATCCTAACTCCTTCAGTTGTTGGAACTTTTAAAATACGAGTTCCAAGGTGGGTAGTAACATCAAAGTTTTGCAAGAAAGCCACTGCTGAAATGACATCAACATTGCCTAGTTTAAATTTAAAAAATTCTTCAATGAAAGGCATGTTCTGCAAGGTAAAGTTAATTTCTCCATACCTAGTATATTTTCTCATAGTTGTTCCATCTATGGGTTCTATCTTAATAATTTTCTTGAAAGGTAAACTTAATTTAAATAAATTAATTAACTTTGGAGAAATAAAGTTATCACTGGCACCATTATCAATCAAAAATTTAATTTATTTACCTAAAATTAAACTTTCAAAAATTAGTAAGCAATTCAAAATTTACCCAAACCTAATTTAGTTGATTAGATATCTTCTTAACAACTATGGTAATGGTTAAAATTTTTTCTTTGTTCATGTTTGGGTTTGGTTTCTTATTTTTGATTTGGTTACTCTTTAATTTTGCTTGAAATTTCTGGCAATCTCATTTAAAATGATATTCATCACAAAAGAAACATCCAGATCCTAATTAAGCTTTTTTTGGTGGTGTCTCCTATACCATTGCTTATGGAAAAGTGGTTCTTCAAAGAGTTTTTTGTTGAAGGGTCACTCGTATCTGATTCAATTCCTCATAATCCTTAGTAATTATATATGCTTCATCAATAGTTTGAGGATTATGAGCTCATGTTTGGGGATGTAATTGAGCATGTAGTCCTCCAATGCATTTTGAAGGTAATTCTCCCTCATCTGGATAACTTAGATACTGAGAAAGATCACAATATTCCTTGTAGTAATCATCTACGAATCATCTTCCAAACCTTAAGGAATCAGATCGCATTTTATGCTCTTTGAGAAAAGAATCAAGAACAAATTTCTATTTAAAATCTCAACAAAAATTAAGCCAATTTGTAATAAAACCTTAATATCTCAGTCCATTCTACCATGTTGTTGCAAGTCCTCCTAAATACAAGGAGATAACTTCTAGACGTTCATTGCTTGATAAATTTAACATATTGAAGTAAGTTTTCATTGTATCAAGTCAATCCTTTACCATAGCACTAGATCCAAGGGATCCATCATAATGATCTAATTTTACTTTATTAGCATGAACTTCTTTCAATGATTCTCTAGGTGGATTAATCCAATTCCCATATCCTTCACCTTTGGTTTAAGTTCTACGATCTACAATATGGATTTTAGTATCCTATCGACTAATAGGTGGAGGTTGTATTTATTATGGATTCCTAGTGAGAGGTTGATCTTGATGTTGTTCTCTAGGTATATGGTGGGTAGGATTAGAAGGTTGAATAATATGGTTAGTTAATTACTTGATAGAGTTTAAAAAGGAATCCATCTTTCCTTGTACTTCTAACCATTTATCCTGTAAATTTTGGGACAATTTCTGACTTTTTTTAGACATATTTTGCATCTCTATCTTGAACCCTTGGTTTGAGTGTTAAAGTTCTTCTTGAACATCCCTAATCTCATTAATTTCATCCTCAAGGGTATTTATTTGGTCATTGACTAGGGCTTCCATTTATTTCCAATTTATTCTTCGGATTCTAGACATTGGTAAGTTGAAGAAATTAGGTATGTTGAGAATCCTTAGCTTTTATGGTCCTTTTTATTGGATTTGAAATCACATAGTCAGTTGGGGAAAAAGTTGAAACTGTTATGGATTTCTCACAGAGTACTGAAACCTAATTATTTTTGGGATCTAAATCAATGAATTAAAAGCTAATTTTCTATAATCCAAAAGCTAAATTTGACCATTCCATTGAGTCTAAAAGGTTTAAATCTATTGAAATCATTTTTTGTTTGATTGAAAATGGACTCCGAATTCAAAAGTTATAGCCATTTTATGTTTTCTCAATTTTCACATTTTTTAATACTTCCTAAGAGGTCATGCATCCTAGTTCTACTCTAGGACATGTGTGCTTAATGACAAAATTTCTATTTCTATTACTACCATAATGCCAATTTGAATTTTTGTAAATAATTGAGCACATATTCTATTTAAACTAACATTGACAAGTGCAAATTTTTATTTTTTGAAAAATCTTCATCAATTTATGGGAATTTAAAAATTCCCATCAATTATTAGAAAAAATTTAATTTTTCCATTAATTCATGGATGACCCATTCCAAGCTTTGTGCAGTGACCAGAAGGCAATGATGAATGGCATAGAATGTGGTGATGGATAACACAAAAGACAGTGATGGACAACATGGGAGACAATGATGGGTGGTGTGGGAGGTAGTGATAGAAAACATGGGAGGCAATGATAGATGGCATGATAGGTAGTGATGGGTAGTGCAGAAGGTAGTGATGGATGGCTTGGGAGGTAGTGATGGATGGTGTAGAAGGAAATAATGGGCAGTGGAAAGAAGGTAGTGATGGCATCCATAGTTGCAAGTGAGGTGTAGTTTCAGGTGATGGCAGTGTTGCATAGTGTAGGGTGGTAAGTTGTGTAGTGGAAATAGGGGCATAAGAGATTATAGTGATGGGGGACAATAGTGGTACAAGTGACTTGGTGGAGCATGTGGGTGGTGATGGATGCAGGGAAAAAATTGTAGTGACACAAGTACAAATTCTTCTGCCAATATTTTGGGCTAGCCCTAAGGGCCAAACTTATAGCTATAGTCCTTCTATGATTGGCTATGGCCTAGCCATAGCCTTGCCATGACAAGTTGCAACTAGTCATGGCCTTGCCATGATTGGCCATGGCTAGATGTGGTTGGCCATAGGTCCTAATTTTCTAAAATATATATATATTTAATAATTTCGAACCCAAGTTTGAACCTAAGATCCCTTGTTTAAAAATTTTTTAAAATTATTTTTTAAAAAATCATTTTTATATTATTATTTTTTTAATTTTTAAATTTTAATCTACATGTAAACTAAGAATGACCATATCTTCCAAACCGTAAGTTGGAATTTGATGAAATTGGTACCACTGAAATTACCTTGAAGAGCACTTCACATTAAACTACATATAACTCTATTTTAGTGAACTTAAAAATCATAAAATCTAGAAAAGTAAACATTTTCTCTTAAAACAAAAAGTAAACATTAGCTTTCTCTTTTAAAAATAGTATACATTAACTTTTATTAAATATTTTGTTATCTTAAGTTACACTTTCTCTTTTCTTTTACTAAGACTTCTATGATTATATTATAAATATAAGAAGGAGGATTATTTAGTCATCATAGCTTAATACTAGCAAAATATTTTCAACAAAGAAGCTTAAATATTTTCTATTATAAGGAATTCATGACTCCTAAATTTCAAGCTTTACCTTAGGCCTCTTCAAGTAGTGGCTCTTTATTGCATGATAATTTTTTACATCAAAATAATGTCCTTACTACTTCTGATTAGGTTCATAGCTTGCTTAAGATGGATGGTTTTCAATTTCTTATCACTTCTAGGTTAGTTGCTTTACAAGTTTTTCTAATTTTTAAACTTTTCCAATGCAAGGGTATTCTTTCGAAGTAGTTTGAGTAGCATGATAATAAGAAAAATATTATTTTTCAATTAGTTTTTTGAGTGGTAACAATCCTTTCTTTTGATATTAAAGTAGTCTTAGGCTTTTAGCAAGGAGAGGATCCTTTAATTCCTTCAACTTATTCTCCAAAATTTAAATCTTGTTATAAGATGAAATTATCCAATTATGTTATTAATTCAATTGTTCACAAAAACTAATTTTTTTGAAAAAATTTCATTAACGATGCTCACTTTGACTTATTTCTATTCAATAGTAGCAAGGTCCTATGGTATAGACAATAATCCCATGTTAGTTCTTATTCTATTTTCATATTTTATGGTGCCATAGTTGATAAGGTTTATGATTGGTTGATGTCTTTTTTTTTAGCTTGGTATACTACTATGATTAAAACTACTATTGCCTAATAAAATCATTCAAAATCCTATACTCTATATTGTGTACCTTTGATCATTTGTATGATCCTAAATTATGATCATTCTAAGAAACATTTTACTCATTACAATCCTCAGTTGTGCCCTGAATTTCTTGAAGATGAGAGGGTTATAAGGAGCAAGATTATGGATGCCAAGAAAGGTCAATTTGCTTTTTGTTTCTATTGTAAAGGTCTATGGACTGATAATATGTTATTTGGGAGATGGATAGAGCTAATGCAAGTGCTACTTCTACATAGAGTCCTATTCCACCACCACCTAGATCACCACTCATACTATCTCTTCCTTCAACACCTAGAAGAGGTTCCCTTTCATAAGTAGCGCCAATACCAATTTTTGAATCTATTCTAGTGGTTTCTTCTTTTTCTATCTTCGGTTCTTATTCTATGGAAAAGATAGTGGTAGCTACTGAATAAGACCTTGTGCTTCTTCTATCTATTAATCAAAAAATCTCTAACAACATATCCTATTCTATTCATGAGGATTTCTATCATCTACGAGAGTCACAATCATGAAATTTCAAGATAGATTATGATTTAGTAAAAGTTAAACTTCCATAATATTAGCATCCAATTCTTAAGGATGATCTAGATGCTGTAAAAAATCTAGAGCAACTCTTAGGAGAGTTGGAAAGTGCAACATGTTATGCTCACCATCTAGATACTCATGCACATTTCCTTCAAATTAATAATGATTAATTTCAAGTAATATATTTTTTTCTTACTTTTCTCTCTTCTTTTTTTTTATTTGTTGATTTTTTCATAACTCATAATTTAAATTTTCTTGCTATAGAGAAAGGAGAAGGAATGTCAAAAGGACATGGATGATTGATCAATAAAGATGGATATGTTGAAGACTTAACTTCAAAGAAAAGAGGAATCAGTAGCTGCAGTAAGACGTGTGATCAAATATATTAAATAGTTATGTGATGGATTGGTTGGATGTAAAGTAGTTCTTAGCAAAGTAGATGCTACTACTAAAGAAAGGCAATCCCAATTGAAGATAGTTATAGATCTTCTTGAATCATTTGGCCATAACAAATAATTATAGTTGCCTTTTATTTTTTAGTGTACTTCTTTACCCTATTATCACTCCTCTTGATTATAAAATAATAAAATAAAATAATATTTTCCTCCATATTGTTATTTTTCCCAAATGTACTTGTGTTATATGATAACAATAAAATAAGGTTTCTCTTCCACTTGGGTTCTTGAATCATGTTTACTCTAATACCAAATGTGACATCCCATTCTCAGATGTTATAAAAATATGAACATTTAATTTATTACATTCACCATTTTTATGGACAATATATTTAAAATATTATAAATACTTAAATAATGAATTAATTGGAAAATAAATAATTGGTACTGAAGAATTAAGCAAGGAAAATTGAAAAATTATATTATAGGTTTTAAGATTTTGGATTTATCTAATTTACTCTCTTTTCCTAACTTCTTGGTTTCACACATATCTTGCAAATATAGTTAATGATCAAGGTTTGATCAAGTATGATCAAACATTAGCAGTAGCTCATATTGCATTGAATGAATTCAGAAAGGGCCCCAAGATTATACATGTCATTTTTGAACAATTAAATGGAAAGTTTGATAAATACCCAACTAGATTTAACCTTGTTTATAAGAGGTGTGTGGCTACCAAAATAGCACACAGTTGGTGGATAGTTCCCAAGAATATTAGAGATATGTGTATTACTACTAGAATCCCCACATGATCTTCTTCAAGAAAGAAGAACAAAAGTGAGAAAAAAGATATGTTGTTATGTTAAAGTTTTTATGGTTATTTATGATTTAAGTTTCCTATGGCCTAAACGTAGTTGTATGGATGCCAAGCACTTTTCTTTGCTTACAAGGCCATCCACTCAAGTAGATATTATTATACCCCTTACAAGAAGTTCTATGGAAAATCTCATCCTAATGTTTGATGAGATCGGACCAACATAGGTGTGAATAAGGGAGAAGGCATCTATAGACATCTAGAAAAACATTGCTCATGTAGGTTTTCCTGAGATCTTTATGGCACCTAATCCTATCATCCCTTCTATAGAAATATTGAACATCATCGACTCTTTTGATGAAAATGTTGATGTATTCTACACCATAGTACAAGGCATATCTATTATTATTTCCATTAGTGCAACTACCTTCCATGACTTGTTTGGTATTCCTACTAATGCGATAATAGTTGCCATCAAACAAATGAAAGAGACCAATCTCCATGCAAAAGTTGAGAAATAGCTTGATGCTACCAAGTGCCACTCTAACCTCTCTTGTGGTAGCTTTATGAACTCCATCATAAAGGGGTCTTATCTATTTTTTAGACCTTGGGAATTTTCTAAATTTTTTTTCAAAAAAGAAGGTGATTGGCATTGCACAAGGATGGACCTTCAAGAAAGTTCTGATGGAGAGAACTTATTTTAACTAGATTATATTCTTGGCCACAAGCCTCAAAGAGGAAATCTTTAAAATTCATGTATATTCTTACATGATAGTCCACATGAACCATGAATTTTCTTTAGGCTACCTAAAGAGGTTTGTAGAATTTTTTGGGGTGAAGAGGTAATAGATCATGGATGCACTAGGATGTAGAATAGCTCTATAAGCCTTGGGTAAAGCATCTTTATCTAGCCATGAAGGCTTAGAACCCACTAGAGGATGTAGGAGATTCACTATCTGTGCTACTAAGAACCTTGATGTTAGTAGGTGTGAATCCCCTAATAGCATGGGGGAGGCACCTCTTATGTTTCCAGAAAACATCAAGAGCACCCAACGATTACATGCTAAAGCTACTGGAGTAGCAAAGGCTACTTTGAAAAGGCCTACAAAGGAAGCACCACTAGTAGAAAAGCCACCCTTCAAGCAAAATATTATCTTCAAGATCTCACACTATGGACTATGCATTCATAGGTACACTTCAACTATGTTTTTTACTTTGGCTATGTTTTGTTCTATGGCTTTTCATGCTAACCTATCTAATAGTTTATGGCTATAGATCAATGATAGAACCTAGTATCCCAAGTTATCATTGTAGAAGAAGAATAAAGGAAAGTAGAGGAGGCACATAGACATGCTGAGGAGGAGGAGTAGAAGTGTGTAGCTATGGAAGAGGAAGATCAAAGGTGTAAATAAGAGGTACTCTTGCAATAAGATATGGATGATCTTGATGCCTTGTTTGGTAAGTCACTGCCTAGGGAGTCTTTTAGTGAAATCTTTGATGAAGATGAACATGAACATGAGAATTTGGAGGAGAGCATAGGTATAATTATACTCTATTTGCTATTACCTATAGTTTTATGTTTGGTTCTAGAGTTCCTACATATCAAATAATTGTCATGCTTATCATAGTTCCTAAGCTAGTAGTAGAGGTCCTTGTACCTAAGTTTTGACTTAAACTATGGATAGAGGTCCTAGACAAGATAGAATTAATGCATGGGATGGAAAAGAACATCATTGGTTGGTTTCCATAGGCTACACTTGAAATTGGTATGAATCATGTTTTTCTATGCCTTATTCATCTTGATATGAGATGTATTCTATGCTATAGCTATATTTTATATTAAGTTTATGATTATTATTTTTGGTATTTTTAGTGCCATTGGTCACACAGGATTTTTCCCAAGACATGAAGCTTGACTCCTTGCCTGAGCTCCCTCCTAAGACCACACACATCTTGTTGAAGCTTTATGAAACTGCCATTGATCTAGTAGTTTCCTATGCTAAATCTTCATGGCAGATTCAAAGGTCTAATGAATCCTTATGGGAAGAAGTTATGGTCTTAAAAGAGAAAAATAAAAGGTAAGTTTATAGGATCTAGGATCTTGAGGAGTGTAAGGCCTTTGTGGATTCCCAATTCAAGAACTTGGGGGCCTTATAGGCCAAAGAGATCACATGGGCTAGCTACTGTTGCATTATTCATGATAAGATTTCTCTCTCCCAAGAGTTGCATGAGCAACAAATGTAGATGGACTTGATCTCTTAAAAGCCACAAGACTGGAAATATTACAATGCTTGGGTCTTGGAGTGGGGTAAGTTACAAAGGAACCAAAAGTGCAAGGTCAATCAGGATTCTTATTTGAAATGGCTGAAGAAGGAGACAATTGAATGACAAAAGAGAGAGATGTTCATTTTAAGCATTTAGGCTGAGTGTGCTTTCAATCTCTTTCAAAGTGCTCTAACAGTGGTTGTGTCTCCTACTCCATAGATTACCATGGCTATAGATGAGGTCACTACAGTTACAATCTCACGAGAGCCACCATCATGAATGGGTTTGGACAGAACCAACATCCTCATGGATATTAATTTAGGAGACACTAACTAGGAAAACATGAAAAAAGACCAACTTATTCAATGTTTGGAGACCAACATTTACCATCTTCCACAAGAATTCATAGAGTTAAATTATCCATAGGTGTGATGGATTTTATGTTTTGCATTTTTTTAAGTTTTATTTTTTTGTTTTGCATGGTTTATGTTATGATTTTGGTTATGATAATTACTAACTAGTTGTGTGTTGCTATGTCATGGACATTTTATGATGTTGGTGGCCCTAGTGGTGCAAGTGATGATGATGCAACACCTACTACTCCTCTAGATTCCACCATGGCACCATCAAATGCATGATGTGATAGTCTTTATTATTTATTTCATTTTATGCTTGACATTGTATGGCTTATACTGGCCAATTCTTAAGCTGTAGACATTTTATCATTTATTATTGATAGTTTTAACATTTATGCCCCACAATGTGGCCATGGCTATATTATTTTATTTTAATATGTTTTAAATTTTAAGTTTCAATTTTAGTTTTGGCTATATATGCTATTGATTACTTTACTATTTTAAGGTTATAAGGTTACAAGTGTTAAAAATATCAATGCAAAATATGGATATGTTAGCTATGTTGAGAATTATAATATTATGAATAAACAAGGGTTAATTTTCATTTTTTGAAAAAGGAAACTATGGTAGACTACATTTATCACCAGTTTAAGGTCATGGTAAGCCATAATGCCATTTTAGAGTCTTAGAAGACTCAAACACTAGTTTAAAGTCTTAATAATGCCAGTTAAAAGTCCTAGTGGACTATGATGCCAATGTCAATTTAAGGCCTCAATAGGTTGTGATGTCGGTTTAATATCTCAGTAGGCCACAATGCTAGTTTAAGACCTTAGTAGGCCATGGGTTTGCTAGTTTTAGGCCATGATGGATGCTTGGAGTCTTATATTTTTTGGTAATAATTTTTTAAAAAAATATTTTATGGCTTTTTCTAGCTTTAAGATCTTTTATAATGAATTTTTTTCTTTTTTTCATCATGCATAAAAGTAACATAAAAGAAAGGTTGTAATAATAAGTAAAATACAAATGGAGGTAGAAAACTAGGTTACATCCATGAAGAGTAAAATAAAATACACAAACAATTATAACAAGTTAGGAAAGAAAAGCTAAGCTAATGGCTATTGACTATATGGTTATAAGGACATGAGGTGGAAGGATGAAGGGGTACTTCACTTGTATAGAATTTTTCTAATCTTCAAAAGATTAGGGAATGAGTAAGGTCTACTCTGCACAATTTTGTATCCTCCATCATCCTTGTTAATAGTGTTAAATGGGAATTCATCTCATGATGCATCTTACTTTACATCATTGTCTTTATTGTCTTTTTTCTCTCTCTCATGTTGTTGGATTTCATGATTGAGTGCTTCTTGAAATTCAACTTCAACCCATGCTCTATGTCCATGTTGTTAATAGCCAAGGGTACTACATTATCATCATGAATGATGATTTCACCTCCATCATAAGGAAGGTTAATCTCTTAGTTGATGGAAGAGGACACAACTCATAACTAAGCCAACCAAGATCTTCCTAGGATAAGGTTAAACCCATGTGTCTCCTCCATCATCAAGAAATTCATAGTCATGGGTAATTACTCCCCTACCACAAAATGTAAGGAGATGGACCCCTTGATAGCAACCCTTAATCCATTGAAATACTTGAGAGAGGTTTTTGATGCATGGTGTATTTTCTCTGTCAATTATAATTGCTCAAAAAATATGCATGGGATAACATTAGTAGTCACACCATCATCTACATGCACCTGATGCACCTTAAACTACCTTATGCATAGGGTTATGAATAGGAGTCCTAGAAATTTCAACCTTATAGGGATTAACCTTAATTTCCCTATCATGAAATATTAGTAATGTTAACCTCTCCTCCTTGGGTGTGGGGGAAACCATCACTGCATGGATGGATGCCTCGTTAATGGAAATATCCTCACTAACAAGGATAGAAGTCAACTTTTTTACTAACACCTAATCATATGTGGTAGAGCTCATGATTAGGTCATACAAACTTATAGTAGTTTTCTTTTGCTTAAGAGATTGTCTAACCTAATCTATCACATTGAGGAAGGTTTTCTCATTGGTTGTGGTCTTGTCACCCCAATTTTACTTTACTTCCTCCATGTGCCCCAAAATGCAAACTTTGATCTTAGGTTGTGATTGTTGGGGCTTCTTCTATTCATCTAGAAATGAGCTTTGGGATCCTCATCTAGTTTGTTGGTTGAAGTGGGTTGGGCAAAAGAAGTTCATGGGTATAGCCAATATGGGGGTGGGTTTTGGTGAGCCCACTTCCTTCTGTTCCTCCAGCTACTTGTTACCTTTATTGTTGGACATTTTATTTGACTATTTGAAGCTTTTTGTTTGTTAGTTGTTAGTTGTGAGGAAGATGCAATAGCATTGGCCACCATAAGAGGTCATTGGGTGGTTATATCAATTGGTGAGGTTGTGGCTAGTTGGCCCATGGTGGACAAGGGTACCCCAATGATAAAAGGTTTCTTTGGAGGCACTCGTGATGGTACACTCATGATAAAAGGGAATATTGAGTGAGTAGAAGCTAAAGAATCCTTTTCACCATAAGAGGGTATACAAATAAAAAATGGTTCTCTTGTGGATCTCTAATTATCCTCTACATTGAATTCTAACATGACATATGCAACTATTGGAAACCGTTTGGGACATGACTGCCAACGAGTGTCCTCGAACTGGATTTAGGTGCTTGCTGGTCTTTGGCAACACCAAGGCCTAGATACCTCCAAATAGACTCAGTAGTTAATGTGAGTATGTGTGTGTGCTGTTAAGATGTGCTGTTGTGAAAAATGAAATGATCGGGTTGTGTGTAAAACTATAAATGACTTATCTTAAAGAGATTCAGCCAACTTTGCAAAGTAATGTGAGTTGTTGAAAGTTCTTATTTTGTTCAGTTGCCTAGTCTATTCAGTCCTTATAATACCTACTTGTAACAAATAAATTTTTGCAAAAACATTTAAGCACAACTTTGCGAATCTACTTCTAATTTTCCCCAGAGAAATAGATAGTTCCACAAGAAAACTAGAAATAGAGCAAGATTCAATGGAAATAGTAAGAAGAGAAAAAGAAAGCAAATTTGTGTAAAGATTTCAAATGTCTAAACAAGGTAAAATGATACGAGTAAACACTTTGCAATAAAGCTATCCCAAATTCAATAATTGCGAATTGTTCAAAATTTCAAGGCTCAAATAAGCAAATTCTTCAAGACAATCCTACTATGCTACCCAAAATATTGCTGCGTAAACTATCATGTACGAGACTCTATTTTGGCTAGATAATGGATGTTAAGAATTGCATTCAACAGAACCTTCAAAAGACTTGATAATTTTTGATTAAAATACCATAGAGAGTCACTTTAAAGATAAAAGAAGCTATTCTGGTCCTATCAAAATACCAAAGATTTTCTGAACCCTCTTGACTATTGAATCGTTCAACAACTTGACAAAATGCAGAGGCTCTCTTACAACAATCTCAATAGCGGATCTTATACATTGCACAATAATAAAATTCACTACTAAAATGCTCTTAAGGCTTTCAAACACAAGCTCTTCTATGGAAAAATTTTAATAGAAATTTTTATCATGCAACAAGAACAATAAGAGCAGTCTAAAAATCCCAAAATTACTTGCCAAGCATGATACTATCTAAACCACTAGCTAAACAATTTAAACAAACTAAAAAAATGATAAACATAACTCATAGGACTATAACAAAGAGGCTGAAATTTTTTCTTTAGTAAGTCATCTTACAAGCAATATTTCACAATTTCTTCTTTACAATCTTCCTCTAAGACCCAAAGTATGAAACCCCAAGTGTGTACCCCTTCCCCCTTTTTCCTTCCTACCCTTGAGGCCCTTTTATAGGGTTTCATAGGTAGTTAGGTAAGTTACAAACATTTTGGGTGGTTATAACCACCATAGAGATAAAAAAGTTGTAGTTGACAAGTGTCCCATTTAGTTGCCAAGTGGTTCATTCAATTGCGAAGTGGCAACCATAGAGATGAAAAGGTTGTAGTTGACAAGTGTTTGGTAATTACAACCACCATGGTAGTTATAACTACCATAATTAACAACTATTTCAAAAAATTTTCCTTTTTAAAAATCATAATATATATATTATTGGAAACTATCCTCGATCTAGTGTTTGAACTATAGTACAATGGTTTATGCATTCACTTCTTAATAGACTTTTTATAAAAATGAAAGCCACAATAGTGATTTTGATAATAATATAGTTCCAATCTTCAATCAAATAAAGATCTCACCTACTTGAATAAAATAAGAAAAGTTAAACCCAACATATTTTTGCAAACATTTCACATCTTCCTTGCAAACCTTCCTCCAGGGCCTACACATTACAACAACAAAGACAATTACCTGTTTACTTTTTTAAGGTAGAAACCGTTCTTCAAACAAATAATTCAATAATGTTATACCTGTTAGTTCTTGGAAATTTCTAACCAAGAACACTTGATGTTTCAATGAGTGTTTCCAGAAAACAAAAGCTCAGCGAGTTCATGATTGTTTGGCAAGGGAAATATTACAAACAGGTTTGACGATAAAAAATGGTTTTAATTATTGCTGATATTGTAGCTAATGGATGGTTTTACCATTTTTAACATCTATTGCTCTAGATGCATCTGCCCATCATGGATGTGTTACAAGTTAAAGGGTAGAAAGAATCAAGAGATAATATAAATAAAAAATGTTAAAGACATTCCATCATGATAAAAATATGCCTTAGACTATGACTTGTGAAATTCTTTACACTAATTCATTAACTACACAAATCAAAGTACTATGCTTAACAAATTTTACAAATTCAGCTAATTCTGAGCTAATGCACAAAAGTCATGTGCATCTCTAGAAGAATACATTTAGGAAAACATATTGGATCATAGAACAATTTGATCAAGTTGTTTGATTCTTGAATAGGATTTTATGCATGTAGAAACCTATCAGTGACAATGCTAAAAATGTTTCTTTTTATGTACAAAATGGATGCACTTTCATGACAGAGCATTTTTAGAATGTGAGGTAAAGGCAGTCATCAATATAGATTGTTGCTACAGCCTCTTATCTATGCCATACCAAAAACCAAAGGAAACAAAGACATAAAAGAACAAAAAATTCTTGCTAAAAATATTTTTGAGTTTCCAAATCGATGTCAACACTTACTAATTCCACAAATGGCTTAGACTTTTTTGGGAAATAACTACATTGAGGGATTGCATGGCCACGCTAGCTGATCATAGTCATATGGGAATATAATTTTCCATTCCCAAATATGCTAAGGATTGCATGCCTATGCTAGTTCAGTGTAGGCATTAGCGTAGTCCAACGTAGTCCACATGACATTAAATACTTACACTATACCACAATTGCACTATATCACAACTATTGGTATATAAGAAAATCTTCAAATAATTAAAAATAAAAAAAATGCAATAACATTTGTTGTTACAACAACTACTGTACAAGAGCTTTTTGTCACCAAATGCTAATGGTTGACTGAAACTAAGCAAGGAAAGTGTTGGCACATTTTGGCCATTTCATGGAACAGGTTGGCATGATAAAACTGGTTAAAAATTTTTGCAATTTGATAGTTGAAAAAGTTAATGGAAATTCCCAAAGGTGCCTATTTCCAGCTTGTCAGTCTTCAGGAGATGCACGAAACAAAATAAGATATAAAGTAAGATCCTGATGACATGAAAATTTCCATCGGTGACTCCTCTCGCATAGTTTCAGGACCAATTTCATCTTTCAGGGAATCCAGAAAAAGTGTAACTTCAAGGAGCAGTGGCAGCTGTGAATTCAAGTATGATGTAAAAAAAAGAAAATGATGAAAACGGAAAGAAAGAACTAAATATCTTAACTTCATCCTCAAGGACTAGAAAGGAGGGAGATATTGAAGGGGGCAGATCAAATGTTGAACTAGATGTTTCTCTGACAAGCACGTTTGTTTTATAGTGGCAGGGGGGTAAACTTGTACAGCACATCACAAAGCGTTTAATATTGTTAACAGTTTTTTTTTGACCAATTATAAAGATCGTACATGGTCCATAGATATATATTTAATTTTATCAAGTTAGGGGTCAATAGATATATATTTACTATAATTACTATCTCTATTACCATGATTTAACTAAAATATGGTTTAAATAAAATATTTTAAGATTTCAAAAGAAAAAGAAAGTTATGGGATATTTGTTTAACATCCTATAAAAAGGGGGATTTATGGACATTTCAAACCATAGCTTTTATTTATATAATTGTAACTTTATGTGGAATTTGTAACTTCCTAGCCTTAATCCATGATGTTTGTAACCATTAAAAAGGCCACTTGTCAACTATAGCCTCTTTATGTCCACAATGGCCACTTGTCATTTGCATGGGACACTTGTCACCTAC
>MNCI01002120.1:227149-251959 GCA_015680685.1 Gnetum montanum | reverse complement strand
ACCCATCAATTCATGAATATAAGATTTAAACCATTTCAAATACCTGCATGCAAAGTTTGTACAAAGAAAATTGACTTTCAATCAATAAATTAACAATGAGTTGTTAGCTTAGTGGAATAGATCTTGGCTTAGTAACCTCAAGATTCAACTAATAACATATAGACTTCTTCAAATCTTAAGATATACCTATGTTTCAATTATTCCAAATTCCAAACACCTCAATTTCAACAAATCCAAATTCCACGGACACCTCGGCCAGAGCCATATCCTTCTAAGTCAAAGCAAATAATGCAAGTAGATGATGGGCTCTGTAACTTTCAACGTGGGTGGGAATGGGAAAGATAGCCGAGAAAAACCAGCGGAGCTTGAGAAAGTACTGGAAAAATACCTCATTGCACCTTTGTTTTGTCTGGCGAATTTTTTACTGATTTGAAAAAGTGACGGTTTAGAATAATTAATTTACCGATAATTACCGTGGTAAATTACCTCCCAATTATTCAACCTTCCCACGCAACACATATAACCAAGCGGCAGCACCGGTAGCAGAAGAAGAGATAAATCCCACGCAAATTAGACACGCAAGACGCTCGGTCCCACACCCGTCGCCAGTTCGAATCTCTCAGAGAATAAAGTCGCGAAGCGTCGATCGATTCCCTTCTTGTTTTTCCGATTATTGTTGCGGCGGCTGCGAATTTTCATGCTCCTTGGCCGTCTTCCGTCGTGTTTTCTGGTCCTGCTTCTAACGCATAGGATCATTATCGGCGAAAGAAACAAGGCGTAGTTTTTCTTCCGTTTTAGCATCATCTGCCATTTCGCTGCTTTGGTTTTTGCCTGTAAAAATGTCGAGGATTCCGTTTGTGGAGCTTTATTCTTCTTATTCTTCGAATCGTTCGGCGTCGGTATCGGCTTGGGCGTTGGAGGATATACGGCGGATGAGAGGATTCTGGAATGATATCGATAACTCGCGGGCGTGGCAGGACGGCATTTTCTTCACTCTCTGCGCCGCCTACGCCGCAGTTGCCGCTGTTGCCCTGGTAAGGGCCCTCCGTTTTGTTTTGCATAGTCTCTTACGGATCGTTTCGCTTTGGAATGGATAGTGTTTCGGTCGAGGACTTTGTTTCTTTGTTGCGCTGATTGATTGATCTCTGTGTTTTCAATTCTGTGTTTGGAAACATTTGAAAAACGTATTGAGATCCGTTTTTTTATTGTTTTCTTTGCAAATTTGAATTTAGCGCGGTGAAATGTCTAGGATATTCAAAGGTCCGGCCAAACGTTGCGACACGAGTCAAGGAACTTAGGGATTCTATTCGTTGTTCGTAATTTTTTTTATTTTGTATTTCTTACTTGGTCTTCTGATTATTTGATTAGTCATTGAATCCTGCTATCACAGGAATTAATTTATTTGTTGTTAATTGATTATCATGTACACACACTTGTCCACTGCGCGTTTGAAGGATGGATATGAATTTACAATTGTTGTGGATGTCTGATCAAACTACCAATTCAAATATCTTCAATTTAATGAAGCCAGTGTAGATTTGATCTGGCTAAGCTTGCATGCGACGGCCATGTAGCAAGTTCTTTCGTTAAAACATTCAATTTAAAATATATGCTGTAAATGATGTCCCACTGTTGATACTTTTTCTACTTTTCTATAATGTGAGATCATTCAACTGGTCATGTTTTACTGCTCGGAAAATCTCAATTCTGCCTAAGGCTGTACTTTGTTATGGATAGGCACAAGTAACATAGCAGGAACTGTATCTTTCAGTGTTCTTTAAAGCTGTAGATAAGCAACTTACGTCCGTACAGATATTTGAAAAGTCTGATTGATGATCTGCAGAACACTGTTATATGACTTATATCTTACCCCAGCTTACTGACATGGACCGACAAACTTGTAACCCGCAAGTCATAAGTCTTAACCAAGGAGCTACACCTTAGTAATATGTTAATAATACATATTTTTACGCTGTCATATTTTAATGGAGATACATCAGTTCATTAATATGTCTGGTCAGAGGACAGCGTCACTTGCTCCCTTCCAAACGATTCTAAAAATATTATTAGAGTCAGGTAGTATCATTGATGAAAAGCTTAAAAAAAGAGAATTTACCTTAATATCGTTATTAAAATAATTTCTGTAATTTTTGAGTTCACTTTTCCATCAGCTCGTAGAGTTTTTCATTGGAGATTATCATTTTTTTATTATTAATTATTAATTTCTGAATATAGTATTTTATTACCTAAGAACAAGTTTTTTAAAAGTATTTCTCAAAAGCTCGGTACAAACTTTGATGGATTTCCCGATGGTCTGCATCCTTTTCATTTATGAAGCATGTCAATATTACTATAATGATGTATTTTCATGTGCTCTTATTTTGATATGCTCATGAATAGAGGTGTATGTTAAACTGAATGTTGTTGTTCTTTAAAATGAAATTTGTTATCAGGGATTGACATTTTTGGCTAGCTGAGAATGATTATACCATCTTGGTACCTAGAAATTATTAGTTGTTAATCATTGGAGGAACAGGCTTTTACGTTGGTGGCTGCAGGCACTGAGGCTTTTACCAGGGAGTGCATAAATTCATATTTCTCCAAAATCTGTCACCAGAAATCCCTTGTCTCTTGGAATGGCTTTTGTCCTTCACCTTTGGTTAACATGAAAGAGCGATGTATTACAAACACTGAATTATGTGTATTAATAAACATGACACAGCCAAATATGTCTACGGAGTCCATTTGTCTCTTTGTAGTAAGGTCATAAGAGGTCATCATGTTTCATTGTTAAGAAAGAATGATGTTGGCATAAGAATAGTGAATGAATGTATATATATGATCATTAATTTTGCAGTCAAGAATACGACATTATGTTACGGAAGAGTGAGTATTCAAATTCAAGTTGTTTCAAAATCAACAGAATGAAACAAAACACAAAATTAATTTTGTGTTTTGTTTCATTCTGTTTTATTTTATGATGAATGGTAAAAATGCAGAGACTGATAAAGCATTGTAGTCGCAAATTTTAATGCAGAAAACTTAGCTTTAATTTGTTAAGGCACTCTGGTGTTACATTGACCTGATTAAGTCATTTTCTGATTATATTTGCTTTGATCTTGAAGATGTATTTTGCTATGGTTTTATGATTTTCTTTGGACTTTAGATGTTACTGAGTACAAATGTTGCTTATGTATATGCAAAAGAGTTCTAATCATATTAGATACAAATACAACTCATTCGTATTCAACTTCCAGTTCCAGAATATGGTTGGACAACACAAAAGGTTTTTCATCTCATGAATTTTATAGTCAATGGCGGTGAGCTATGCTGAATTTAACTTCACTTTGTTAGTCTGTTAGGTCTGTTTGTTTCTTTATTTCTTTCTTTTGAGATTACGTGACAGTTTGAATCTGTGATGGCAGTACGGGCTATGATTTTTGGATTCCATGTGCAAGTATTCAGCTTTAGGCCAAGAGTAAATATGGTTTCTTCCCAGAATGTTTGGATTTCTATTCAGTTTCTTTAAGTTTTGATTTGGGTATTTTCCAACAAGTTGATATTTATATTTAAGTATTGGTAGAAAATGTTATAGTAATTGTAAACAAACATTACTTGTAAATTTATATTTAAGTATTGGTAGAAAATGTTATAGTAATTGTAAACAAACATTACTTGTAAATTATTCTTTATTGACACATTGGAAAGCGCTTAATTGATGTATACAATGGTTATTGATTTTGTAGTAAAAATTACCTTACATAAGCATAATCGAAATACTATTTAAGTGTGAATGGACATTGTTTTAGGTGGATTGTTTGATGTAAAACAAATTATGTACTGTTAAGAAAATTTAATAGCCATGGTTAAATTTTAAGAATGTACTCAAATATCTAAAGAGTGCACCCCACCAAATCTACACAATAGTTTTCATTTAATGGTGCATTTTTACTAAATTTGCATTCCTTGCTTACTAATGTGCCTAGTGAGGATTGCAATTCTTGCATCAGAAATGTTTCTTCCAAGGGTGTGCATTGATGTGAGGCCTTCTACTGGAGAGGACTTCCACGATTCCAGTACGCCTAAACTACAACAAACTCTACCGAATGTCTCCAACTGTGGATCTCTAGCAAGCACAACAGTGGTGTCCTTACTGACAAGATTGACAATGGCAATGGGTGCCAGTGTTTCTGGTTCACATGCTTGGCCAAATATATCAAGAAAAACATGTGTGAAATGCTTTGCATAAACTCCTTGCTTGTGGCTTTGAAATGATGCTATGCTTGAATAGGTCGCTAATACAATCCTAAACGTTAGAAAATCCTTCTCAAATACACATGATTTTCTACAAGATGAATAATTGGGTGCATCACTTGAATAGGTCGCTAACACAATCCTAAAAGTTAGAAAATCCTTCTCAAATACACATGATTTTCTACAAGATGAATAATTGGGTGCATTGAATCGGAGGATCTCTTGGTAAGCAATGTGTTTAACTGATTTCATATGAAGAGTGTGCAAGGAACCTACTACCGGAGTGCATGCACGGATGCAAGAACGTAGGGTTCTTTTGGAAAAAAACAAAATTGCACAATTGCCTCTATAATAATGCTTGTTTTACCGATGCCGATTGGTGATGATGATACGATCATTGATGCAGAAGAACAAGGTTTTAGATATATTCACAAGCACTAAAAATTTGTAGTGTTGCTAGTGTTCCAGATAAAATGTTGAAAGAAACATCTAATATCATGGGATGAGGTAGATTTGCCAAACCATTTTTGCACCTCTTCAGAGAGATTATTGTAGCCAAGACAAAGAACCTCTAGATGACTTAACACTACAATACTATCATTAAATCATTTAATGATAAATCTAACCCAACAAAGTTTGTCAATTTCTATAGGAATATTCCCTTAAATATTGTTCCATGCTAATGATAACACTTTGAGCTTTACTAGACTTCCCATTTCTTTTGGAATAGGCCCTTGTAACAAATTGGAACTAAGGTCAAAATGAATCATATTACTAATTCTACCAAAAGCAATTGGTATAGTAATGTTGTTAGCAGTAGGTTCAAGGTGCATCAAGGAACTGCACTTAGCAAGCCTCAATTGAACTGCACTTAGCAAGCCTCAATAAAATTGCATCTCCTGATATTTGATTTGAATATTTGAAGTTAAGCCATCCAACCTGTTGCTTCCTATCAAAGAATTGCCACTAATGTTAAAAGTACATCATGCAAGGAATTGGGAGATGCGTATGAATGTTTTCAATAAGCCCATTTGAACTCAAATCAAGAAACACCATACTCTTGATTACTCCTAGGTAATTGAACCATAAATGAAGTTCTATGCAAAACTGATCATTCAAAGAATTAAAATTAGGGAGAATAAATGCAACTTATCTTATTACCAGAGAGAACTTTTTAATAATCCCATTGTCAAATAGTGAAAGTAAATAGTTTGTGTTGCCATATATTGCCTCCCTTAGAATCTCCAAATATTGAATTTGCAACTGAAACTTCTTAAAACTTTTCTTAAAAGTGCCACTACCTCATAAAACTTCTTAAAACTTTTCTCAAATGTGCCATTTTTATGAGTTCAAAATACTTCTTAAAACTTTTCTTAAAAGTGCCACTACCTCATTAAATGGTAATCCTAGTAGCGTTGCATTGGTTTAGGATGTGAAACAGCAAGTGGGAACAGATATTAATGCTAGAATAATTAAATCTTAGTTAGTGAAAGTCAGTTATTTAATCTCTTCACCCTTCCCCTCTTAGCATAGGCGATAAAAACATATAAGATATAAAAATCACATGCCTCAAGCTTACTTAACCATACAACCATGACAAATACAAGTAAGCTTGGGAGGACAACGATTGATTAACCTTAGGTGTTCTATAAGGCGTGTAGGCACTTAGTCTGCGGAGTTCGACCGGATCGCTTATGTAACGCTCGTATTCGTATGGTTGAGTGTAGGGGTACCTCACCACTCATCATTGGCGCCGTTGTCAAGGACTAAGTTGTTTGTGTGCTAAGTAGAACATAGGAAATCATCCACATCATTGGGAAGCTTAAACGAACCCTTAGGGTTAATCATATGAAAAAAAATAACATAATAGTAAACAACACACCGAGAAAAAAAATGTCTTCTTCTTCTCATAAAAGCACTTTACCACCTAGGGATCACACAAGAGATAGTCAACAGTCTAACACATGTAACCTAGATCCATCAATTCCTCAACAATTCAGTGTGGTATATATTTATCATGATGAATATATACCTGACTTTACCTTTGTCTTCCATCAAGACGAACAATTGCGATGGAGAGACTTGGAGGGTAACATAGTGTTACCTCTAGATAGAGCCACCCCCAACATGCTCCTTCATGCCCTTGCACGAATTGGCATGTCACAATTATACACTGAGTACGTTGCATGCGATTACAACATGAGGGACTACCATCCCACAGAAGTGCAACGTCAATGTAACTTGCGATAGGAGAGTCACCACACCTCGTTGAAGGGCAAAGGACCCCGTAATGCTTCGCCTGTTATAAGAGAAATTAAGGGTGGTGAACCTATTTCAACATGTTCTCCACAAAATGATGTTCCCCCTCCTAACAATGGTGAGGAGGTGGTGTATCAGAACCTACACTCCACAATACACAACCCTGGTTCTGATCCCCATGAACACCAAGTTTTTGATGAGGGAACATAGACACAAGATAAGGGCGAGCATTCTGATCATCATCACGATCGGGGTCAAGATCACCGAAGGGAAGGTAAGAAACATCGTCATGGCGATGGTTCCCCTTCTTCTTCTCCTTCATCGCATCATTCACCCTCTCCTTTCACATTAGGACGCAGTCACAAAGAGCACAACCGTGAGGATAAGGGTAAGCAAGATGAGAACCCTCGACGAGAGAGTCGTGAGTGAGGACAAGGGCATTCTAGAGAGTCAAGGCACAGAAGGGAAAGTAGGGAACTGTGTAGGCATTATAGACGCCATGAAAGAAATGACAACGAAGAGCCCCTACTAGCAACCCGGAGTATGTTAGACATTACGGAGGCTGTGAGAATACCTTCAAGGCACCGGAAAGATAGCCAGATCAAGAGACTAGACATGAATGGTATTCCACGATTCGAGGGGGGATACAATGCTGATATGCAAAACCACTTATAGGCATTCCACGATGCCTGCGCCTTGCAGAATATTGAAAACAAGTGGCAAAAGTTAAAGTTGTTCCCTAGGACACTCATAAAAGAAGCAAAAAGTTGGTACTAGTCCTTAGAACCGGAATCCATTAGATGGTGGAGTACGATGCTAGAACTCTTTAACGATAAATACCAAACGTACTCCAGAGTATCCAACCTATGTAAACAGATCCAAGGATGGAAACATGGTAATCATGAACCCTTGGATGCTGCCATGGGCCGATATTATGCATTGCTACATCGTTGCCCGGGCCATGGTTACGCATAACAGGATCAACTACGCCATCTTGTGGATGGGCTAAGACATGAAACCAGGAGAACCCTTGGGACATATGCCCAAGGGAGATTATCTAAACTTAGGTCCCATGAAGTTCATAGGCTGTTGGAGCAAGTAGCTAAGGAAGAAGGGGAGTTACGGAAAAGAGAAAGCACGGAAGAGTATAACCGCGATCCTTCCCTCTGAAAGAGGGGAGTAAGATTCTATGAGGAAGAGGATGAGTCACCACTCGAAGAGTTGGTGAATAGAAAAACCTTACTGCTTCAAAAGTTAACAACCGAAGTGTTAGCTAAGGTAGATCAAATGTGGGACTCCTTAGATAGTAGATTCGAAACCATTTTAAAAATTGTAGAGGAGTCTAAGGAGCGAAGTAGTGACCATGATAAGAAAAAGAGGAGAGATTCGGACCATGCACGTAACAAGGGTAAGAGAAAAATGACTATCACTGATGAGGTTGTGGATTCGGATACAAACAATGGTGGTGGATGTGAGATTTGCTAATATGATAATCCCAAAGGATGTTGCCCAATAATCTCACATCTACAAGAGTCTGGGGTGTATGCACTCAACCCAAGACTTAACAAACGGCAGGCACCCCAAAGGTTACCTTATCCCCAAGGTAACTCAAGATAGTTCCACCAACCCTTAATGTATTATCCAAGTGGAACTCGCCACAACCTATCAAGTAACACCAGCAGTGGCAATATCCATAGTCCTGGGTGATGTCATCACCTAGGCAACAATACCCTTACCTGCAACCAGACCCATATGGCTATTACGTGTAGTAGCCGGTTTCTCCAAGTGACTCTATTAGTCACATGACCCGACAACGACACTACCCAGTTTGAGAGTATTTTAAGACTCCCTCTCCTGGAAGAGACACTCCACATGCATACCATCCTCCGAATCCATCTGCATCTCTTACGCCAATAGTTCCACTACCACCTGCTCCAACGATGCAAGGGGAACTCCCCACTCAACCGCAACAACGTAATGCTATGAGAGCTATAAACCTTAAACCCACTGCTGCTTCTAAAAACCATACAAAGAGAAGGCCTTTCTTTGGAACCAACAGTCCAAACAAGCTCTCACAACCACAAGCGATTGAGTCTATGACCACTTCTCCATCAAGTAAGGCTTCGGAGCTCCCTTCAAACCAACAACAGAGCTCAACGAACACGATTATGTTAACACATACCATCACAAACTGGATAAAGGTGGGCCATCTTCCCAAGAAACACTCTGACCCTGGGAGTTCCTTAATCTACCTCCAAGTTGCTGGGAATGAACCATGTAAGGCTCTTCTTAACTTAGGTTCTAGAGTCAACTTAATATCACGAGAGATGTATAAAGCCTGGAACCTGCCTCTGCTAAAGAAGAGCAATATTCAACTAGAGCTGGTTGACCAGTCCATCACTATTCCCTTGGGATTAGTGGAGGACATCATTACTACTGTGTGTGGTTGGTCATACCCAGCTAATTTCCTAGTGATAGAAGCCAACAGTAACAAAGGGGACTTCCCAATTATAATGGGGAGGGCATGGCTCAGCATCATCAATGCATGCACGATCTTTCCTTGGAAATATCTAAGGAAAACATTTATGGAAGGATCGAGAAGAAAAACGTTTCATGCATCACATAGAGTGATATAGAGGGTGATGACATACAGGAATGCTCAGCATCTCCTGCATGTAACCAGTGTGCCCAGGAAACTCAGATACAAAGGTGCCTGTATGAAGCAACCACACAACAAGAGAACACCCAGTGGTTGATAGCTAATCAAGAGAGCAACCCACCAATATGCATGGAACTAACTGGGGGAACGACTTGTAACCACAACGAAAGCATAGATACATTGGAGTATGAGCATTGCCAACTTCCAACCCTTAATCTAAAAATATCAATTGGGAGAAGTTGGACACTTCTAAAAAATTCAAATAAGCACTCATTATTTTGGGTCTCTCCCTGTCAATTCAGTCATGGGGGAGATGGCCACCTATGCTGATCATTTGAGGACCTCAATTTCTTTTTAAGTTTTTTGTTTTACAATTTCTTTAACATCATTTATACTTTTTCTTTTATTTGTTTGTGTATGCGTGTGTCTTATCCATTTTGTTAAGTTTGTCACCCAATAAGTGCTCTTAATAATGGTATGAACTGTTTTCTATTGGTTGCTAATGTTTGGTTTTTACCTTTAAGTTATGATGTTGATACTAAGGTATGGTGCTTTTGATATAGCAGGCAATGAGTCCACATCATCCATGCATCCATAAATCTCTATGGTCTCTCTCAGCTTGGAACTGTATAGTCACCTTTCTCAATAATAAGAACTATCAACAAATTGGTGACTGGGTATTTCTCAAACTAAGGAAGGACTCAAGGATTGAAAAGGGTGTGATTTCAAGGGGATTTGATGCATTTGTGCTAGCCATTCTCTTGGGTGCTTAGATGTTTGCTTCTTGAGTTTTCTTACCATTTCGATGTTACCCAATTATTGGGAAGCTGAGTGAATAAAAATAAAAATAATAAGTCTTTGCATGGTGTGGTTCTAACAACAAAAATAAAAATAAAAATAAAAACAAACAATGAGGATTCAAAGCACACCCCTTAGACGAAATAATCATCTGGGCTACAAGCACTGGTTATGGAACTAAAAACATGTTCCCTCTAACCAAGGCCCTTCCTCACTTCCTACTTTTTCCTTCCTTGTTTTGTCGAAATGGTAGTGGCTCTTTGGTGGAGGCATTCATGTTACTTCAAGTGGATGGATGGGCCAAATGTATTAATGTGAAGTCACTGAATGTGGTTTGTTTGAGGCCAGATTTGGAATAAGATCTATCAAGTCACATTAATCATTAAATACACAAGGGGTTGTACATCAGCTTGTTCTTGAGATTCCATTCCATTCTCTTGTTTCCACCCTTCTTTCTCCATTTATCACCTCATTGCCGGTTGTATCAATAGTGTATATTTTGGTTGACGCATTATTTTCTTTTTGGTAAATTCTTGTGGTTAAGAATTTAACTCTTGTTTCCAAATGACATTCCTAGATCCTACGGACTCTTTGAATGTGGGTTTGTCAGGGCATTAAGGGCATGAGCCTGCTTTGGGGAGGACCCATTGGCATTCCTATTCGATGCACCAGTTACATTCTTTCCCTTAACATTTTTGCAATCACCATTTATTTTGTTCATTTCCATCCTTGACATCCCTTTCATTAGCATTATAGTTGTTTCTTTTTCTTCATATTTCTTGTTCCTTTTCTTTTTCTCCATTCTCTCGCTATCGGAGGTTTGCTCTCAGTCATGGGGATCTTGGTCCAATTTTTTTGATTTTTTTCCAAACCCCTACACCTCGGGTAGGCACCAATATTGTATCTCCAGATCTGTATCAGCCATATCACAACTTAGCCAATGGACCTTACATCGAAGCAAGGTATCAATTGCATTATGATTCATTTACCTTTGCTAATATAAGACTGTGTTGTGTGTGCAAATGACAATCATACAACAATGGATTGGACTTGGAGGGAACACTTTGAATGGATCAGTGCTGAAGCAACTATGCAAGGAGCAAGATCGATGGCACACTTATGGATGGACAACGAAAGGTGCAATCTTGGTGTTGGCAACAACAAACTTCTTCTCTCTTCTCTCTTCTCTCTTAGCTACCAAATAAGGCCTGATGTCAAATGTGTAAAGTGTTCACTCTTGTTGTCGTGAACACCAGTTTTGTCATGTTCTGTAATGATGATCCATTCACATGTCATCCCATTCACCATTAGTTCCATTCAAGTCAATAATCCCATACCTTCCCAATATTTTGTAAGGAACTTGAGGACAAGTTTTTATTCAGTCATGGGGGTATGATGGGATGCGGTATCGCATGGGCCAAAATATTGCGTATGCAATATCGTGTCCTTCCCTGCGATATCACGTACGCGATATTGCAGCCTGCTGCCAGTTCTATAAATAAGAGGCAGCTCTCCCTTATTTCTCCATCTAGATCTAGACCTTAGCCAAACTCTTGTCATTTTTCCATTCCAGAGTTAGAATAATTTCCATGTGCCTGCAGTAGAAGTCCCAAAGTAAACGGATCTTTATTTGAGCAATTCTGTACCTGAGCACACAATTGTGTACAGTAATAAAGATGAAATTTTGGATAAACCTTGCAATGCATGGACTAAGCTAAATAGGACTTTAATTATTATTAATTGTTTAAATGCTTTCTTAAGGACTTAACCTCTCTCAACCCTCAACTCTCATAGTTAAGTGCATTCAGTACGACTGCTTCGAGCATGTGCGTTACGCTTGGTAATCCCAGTAACGAATAGCATTTGGTAATCCCAATAGTGTTGCATTGGTTTAGGGTGTGAAAAGGCAAGTGGGAATGGATACAAATGCTAGGATAATTAAAGCTTAGTTAGTAAAAGTTAGTTATTTAGTCTCTTCACCCTTCCCCTCTTAGCATAGGCAATAAAAACATAAAAGATATAAAAATCACATGCCTTAAGCTTACTTAACCATACAACTGTGACAAATATAAGTAAGCTTGGGAGGACAACGATTGATTAACCTTAGTTGTTCCATAAGGCGTGTAGGTACTTAGTCTACGTAGTTTGACCAGATCGCATGTGTAACGCTTGTATTCATATGGTTGAGTGTAGGGGTACCTTGCCACTCATCAATACTTGTTAATCATCTCGAGCCAACATCTAAGAGATTGAGCCAAAAATGGAGATTTTGCTGGATTGGATAGAAGCTAGCTATATCTAGATCTATAACCAACTAGATCTACACTATCAACCAAGACCTATAATAACCCATATCTCCAAATCTCACTTCAAATCTTATTTATATCCCATTATTCATATGTTGTTTTACGTAGGATTTGAAGCCTATCAAGGAAAATAAAGCCTGGCGCAAACCCTTTGCTACAACATTATTAATTCTTGCTAGGGTAATTTTGTTTTTTATTCCCTTGAGTCTTGGTTTTATGTTTAGTGCAAGTTCACCTGACCAATTCTATTTGTTCAGTAATAGTTTGTTGATTTGCCTAAACTCCCAAATCTAAATATTTTAAAATTATTTTCTATAATTTGGCTAATCTCTAAGATCTTTTTTTATGCATAGGATGTTAGTTAATGTTTTGACAAATTTTGACCACATCTTGACTAGTTTTTGTCATGTTTTTCTTTTTCCCCTAATTCTACTAATAATTTAGCTATAGAACTAGGGTTTCAGACCGTTTTTCATGTTTTGATATCCAAGATGACTTTGGGTGATGTCGACCCAAAAGCAAAGTTAGTTTTCACATTAGCATAGATAACAAGGCATCTTTGCAGTTCATCCAGAAAATGTTAGGACAAATATTTTTTATTATTTTTGTATTTGTCTTACAAAATGAAGAAACTTTGAAAAGTGATCTATCACCTTTGGGTAATGGAAAATTGAGAAAATGACCAAAATGATATTTTTAGGACTACTAAAATGCCTTAAAACTAGAATCGACAAATGCTAAAGTTTTAATAGTTGTAAGAGCCTGTAATGGCCCTAAGATGCTTATATCTCCATTTGGCAATATTTTAATATTTTTGTACACATTCATTTAAACTTATACTTTGGGTTTGAACCCCATATGACATGTCAAAACTTTTAGTTTTGAAACATTCCTTAACCTTTGGGCTTAAATCTTCTAGTTTGGACCTTTAGCATTTTGGAAAATCTATTTACCCCTCTTTGGTTGACACAATGTGAAATTTAGGCTTACTAGTCATTTAACAAACATATGAATTTTAGATTCATCAAATATGTGCTTAACGTAAGATTCAAGATTACTAGTCATTTAGCAAACACATGAATTTTAGGTTCATAAATTGTGTGCTTAATGTGAGATTTAGGCTCACTAGTTATTTAGTAAACATATGAATTTTAGATTCATAAACTATGTACTTAATGTGGGCTGACAAATCCTTTGGTTTGGAATAGTTGGATTTTTTGGACATTGAAGTTTGTTTCCCCACCAGCCAATGATTTTTTTGTTGGATCTATTATTTGTTTATTTGGTATTAAGTTCAATTTGGCCAATTTGAAAAAAGGTGGGGTTTAACTTACCAATTTGATAATATGTGCAATTTAAACTCACCAATATGTGGGTTTTAGACTCACCAAACATTTAATCATATGTGGGTTATAGACTCACCAATTTGATAATATGTAGATTCCAAACTCACCAATCATTTGATAATATGCAGGTTTTAGACTCATCAATCTATTTGTCTGTTGGATGGATTAATGGATGGTGGTAGATTATCATTTTATTGATTGGTTATCTATCCACATTTCTATTTATTTAATGCATTGGTTTGGCTTTTGTATTTATCTGCTAAATTTTGGTTGTAACTAGTCCATGTGCATAATAGTCTAGCTACCTAATGCCCCCACCCAAATCTATAAGAGAGTATATGCTAGTTTTGTTTATCTTGCTTGATGAGCGGCAAGGTACCCCTATGCTCAACCATATAAAGAACAACAGTTCATGCATGATTTGGTCGAATTTCGTGGATGACAATTCACTATCTTCCCACTTGGACTAGTGGTAACTTTGTCATGTATGATTTAGTCCAAAGTGAGGAATATGATGTTTATTATTTTATGTTTTATAAATTTGATTGCCTACAATAAGAATGAAAGGTAAAGTAATTAAAGATCTAAGTCATCTACTTCCTAGCTAGCCTAACACAAGTACCGGTCCCACTTTCCTCGACACATCCTTAACACATATAGCACTATTGGGCTACCAAACGTTAAGCATTGTTGGGTTACCAAGCACTGTATGTAAGCTCGAAGTGGTCGTTCTTGTGTTCATTAACAACTAGAAATTAATTGCTTAATTGAAATGCATTAAAGTAAAGTGCATGAAACTAAGGTGCATTAAAGGAAACATTAATCTATTCTCAGTGCTGCAAGGATTGTCAAAAGAGTTTGTTTTTATTCCTGTCATACTATTTTGCTCAAGTACATTAGGATTTGAACAAAGATTCGTACCCATTTAGACTCCTGCTACAGGCACTTAGAAAATACTCTAACTCTAGATAAAACAAACTGCAAGAGCTTCGCTACTCTGACTAAAAACTGATATGAAAAAAAGTAATTTAAAATCATTAGCCCAAGTGCTATATTTATAGGTTGACGTATACCTCGTGACATTAGATATCCAACATCGCATCTGGGCTCCGACATCGGATACCCAACGTTAGGTACCCGACATCGAAGCATAGGAAAAAACATGATTCATCACTACTTAACCTTTAAACTAATTTTCTTCATTTTGTGTGATTTTTAGGTGAATATTTTAGTTTATACAAGGAGGATGTAGAGGAAGGTTGATGAGCAGTGGTGTATCCAACACCCAACCATACGAGATATGAGTGTTCATGCACAATCCCAGTCGAACTCCATAGATAAGGTAATGTGCTTATACTAGTAATTAGTTAGCATTCATGATGATTGTCTTCACATGTGAGTTAGTAAAATTAGTGCATGTGGTTTACTCACAGTGAGGTATATGATATTGATGTTGTTTTGGCCATTAAGCTCCTAGTAAAAAGGGTTTGTAAATCTAAGTGATAGTAAAAAAAATCTAAACTAGCCTATGTGATGAGTAGCTGGTCCTAATATTTTGGTCACACATTGGACTTCATGCAACTACTACTGGGATTACCAAGTACTACATTTCAGGGCATACCAAGTGATAGAACTACTAGGTTACCAAGTAGTTACACTTATGTATTCGAGATTAGTCATACTCATTCTTCTTAATGACATTAAAAGTAAATTGCAAGTAATCGTAAACATTAACTATGAAAATAGTAAATAGTAACAAAAATAAAACTAAGTGTTGCTGTGATGATGTAGAGTAATCTCAATCTTTATTGCTAGTTATGCAATGCCTCCAAGCACATCACACTCGAATAAAGATTTTGTTCAGTTACAAAACATCACACTATGGGCACACACTGCTAAGTACTAAATTTAAGAAAATAAACTGAAAGAGTTCTATTCCTAAGCTATCAAATCTACTATGGATTCATGCACCCAAGTGTTGGTTATATAGGCTAGCATGCACCTGGCGACATCGTTTATACGATAACATATCTACAACATCGTAGATACGATATCATAACTATGATATCATTGACTTAAAATATTTGGATTTATCATACCCACATAATTAACTAAAAACTCAGCCTTGAGTTAAAACAAAATGAGAATGGAGTTCCTTACAAAATTGGAAGGTATGTTTGTATGACACTAAATTTTATATACATGAATCTCTAGTGCCGCAGTGGATTTTACAAAAATAAACACATGACATGACAATTTTGACAAAGAATGAAAAACAAAATCTAGCAAGGTTGAGTGTAGCCTTATGTTGATCTAGATAGAGGTGGCTCTTCCATAGGTTTCTTCCCCTTGTCATCAGGCTTTTTAAATTGGTACTTGTTTAGGAGCACCTGCAACTTTTCTTCTTCTATCCTTGAATCATGCATCATCCATGCTGATGAGCCAATGTTGGATGGATTTGGCACATTCTACAAACATGCTAGTTGCAGAACCATTTGATTGGCTTTAAGATACCATGCCACAAATTGTTGTTGCTCTTCTTTAAAAGATTTGGCCTTTTCTCTAAGCTCATGATAGTTTATTAATTTTTTGGCTAGATTTGTTGCTGAATCTTTTTATCCCTGGTAGCTAGCCTTAACTACGTCTAGTTCTAAGTTTGCTACTTAAAGTTTTTGTAGAGCATCTTTTCTATTTGCAAACTCCTTCTCATAGAAAGCATAAGTAGCTACTATTTGTTGTTCTAATTCATTTCTGGGCCTGCTTGCTATTAACATGGCTAGGTTAGCATAGTGGAGGTTTATTAATGTCATGTATTCTTTAATTCTTCTATCTATAGGTCTTTATTTTTCACTTCCACTTGATAGGTTTAGGCCATGTTGTCTAAGATGAGTTGCCAATCAAGATTTTTTGCTGTAATTGAATTAATTTTGACCTGTTTTCATTTAGATCTCTTTCTTATTTATCTACTTATACATGTCCACTAGGTCTCGAAAGTATTCTTTGAGCCTTTCATGTTTCTTAGTCTTATTTTTCCATGTGCTGATTTTGATAGTTGATTTTTGTTGGATGGCATGTACCTCCTTCATAGAGAGGGTTCTATTTTCTCTTGCGAGGTGGCTCATATCATGGTTAACCCTCATCAGCTACTCTCTCAATTGATCGATGCTTTCTTCTTGAGTGTTTTTCTACTTCTCTACTATGATCAACTTCATGTTGTTTGCAACGAGTTGTTTGTTTTTTTCTTATAAGGTAAAAAGTGCTTTGGCATGGGCATATGATTCGGCTTTAGCTACTCAAGCTTTCCATACTATCTTTTCTCTCTCATATGTTATATCTTTATTGTTCCTTATGAGGAAATTGATCTTCTCAGGTTTGAATTGTGCTATCTGGTTTGGTGCTATAAACTAAGTTGGATCTTTCCTTGCTACTCTTAGGGCTACAAGATCTTCTTGTAATCAGTGAAGCACATTCTCAACATGTTCTACCCTAGTTTCAGCCACGATTAATTTTCCTTTGGTGGAAATCAGTTCAGACTGTGTTGCAGTGATATCACTAAGAATATCAAATAGATTTGTCATAACTTGTCCTATTTGCAATAGTCTATCCAACATATCTTCATGTTTTGTAGGAGCCATAGAGGTACCATCTATCATTTGAGCATCTTTGGCTCCAAAAATATCAATTGGTGGCACAACAAGTACATTAAAAGATTCTTTAATGTGATCTATGATCACTTCTATGGCTTCCGCTGCATCATGATGCTGTATGACCACAACTGTGGCTTCTTCTCTAGATTCAAGCACCACTTGGAATGATGCAAAATTCTCGGAAATCTATTATGACTAATGAGCCTCTTCTCATGATTGCAACAATATGTATCCATTGGCAGGATTTTTTGAGATGGTTTTTTCTACTACATAAAAAATTACTTTGAATAAATTGGCCTCTTCCCTACTTCCCTAACTATTAGTTTATGAAATTTGCTACAAATGACTAATTGAAGGTTTGTAATCTTGCAACGGTGGTGGTGGAACTTGTGGTTGCTATTACTAGTGTCCTGTGGATTAGGTAGTCTACTTAGTGCCTAGTTATTTTTCTAATTAGTCCTTTTTGGGAGTATTCTGCACCTTCCTCAATGCATCATTTGCATACCCTTGGATACCAACTCGTTTACATAACTTATGGATAAAGCAAGGGAATGGAAGTGTTAACTTCCCTACCTTCTTTTCTTAGAACCGCCTTTGAAATTCTATGAAGTAGAGGTGAATGGTGTTTGCATTAAATTTTTCCATTAATAGTGTACTCCCTGTGTTTGCATATGTAGAGATTCTATTCAATCTTTTGATAGGAAACAAGTGATAAGTATCAATTTTGAAATAAATCTTTTCTCCTATAGTTAATTCACTATATTCTTTATCTTCCTTACCATACGCTCTGGTGAGTGGCGAGGTACCCCTACACTCAACCATACGAAACGAGCGTAGCATGTGCAATCCAGTTGAACTCCATAGACTAAATGCCTAAACGCCACAAGGAACACTTGGGGTTAATTAAACGTTGTTTTCCCAGACTTACTTGTTGTTGTCACGGTGTATGGTTAAGTAAGTCTGACGTATATGATTTTTTTTGGTCTGTTCTAGTTTATCTCTTATGCTAAGGGGTGAAGGGTTGAGAGACTAAAACTAACTCTAACTACAGCGCTAAGTCCTAGCATCAGCATCCGTTCCCACTTGCTGTACACACCCTGAACTATGCAACTGTGGCTACCAAATGCTAATCGTTACTGGGATTACCACACATAATGCACGTGCTCGAAGCGGTCGTACTGAGGCACCTAACTAGCTTAAGTGTGACGAGTAGCCGATTCCTTGACTAGCCGTACACATCCGTAGATGCTCATAATTAAGTCGTACTCCTCCCACGTTCTAGGAGATAAGGTTAAGAGAATCTAATCGCGATGAGTAGCTGATTCCTTGGCTAGCTGTACACATTCGTCAATGCTCGTAACCAAGTCGTACTCATGCCGTGCTACTAGAAAAGCAATAAATAACATTAAATAAACCTATCCATGTACTGCAAGGTTTATCCACAAATCTCATCTTTATTGCCGTACACAACTTGCATTCAGGTACAAAGCTGCTCGAATAAAGAACCATTCACTTGGGGGACTCCTACTGCGGGCACATGGAAAATATTCTATCTCTGGGGTGATCAATCCGCTAGAGCTTCGCTACTTCTAACCTCTATATGCGAATGAGGGGAGTGCCACCTCTTATTTATAGATTTGGCGGCGGACCATGATATCGCGTACGTGATATCGCAAGGGACATCGCAGCCGTCGCAATATCACGTATGCGATGTCACGGCTTGTGCATATCGTGTCTCATCATACCCCCATGACTGAATGAAAACTCGTCCTCGAGTTCCTTACAATAATATTGGGAAGGTATGAAATTATTAAGGGGAATGGAACTAATGGGATGACATGTGAACGGATCATTATTACAAGACTTGACAAAACTGGTGTTCATGACAACAAAGGTGAACACCTTATTACAATGACATCAGGTCTTTGTTGGCAGCTTGAGAGAAAAAGAGAGATAGAAAGAAGTGTTGCTGCTGCCAATGCCAACATTGCGCCTTCGTTGTCCATCCATAAGTGCGCCATCGATCTTGCTCCTTGCATAGCTGCTTCAGCGCTACTCCATTCCAAATGTTTGCTCCAAATCCATTCCGTTGTTGTATGATTGCCATCTTCACACACAACACAATCATATATTAGCAAGGGTAATTGAATCATTAAGGAAATAATACCTTACTTCGGTGTAAGTCCATTGGCTAGGTTGTGGTATGGCTAATATGGATCTGGGAAGATGTAGTAATGATGACTACCGAAGGTGTAGGGGTTAGGAAGAAAATCAAAAATTTCAAGGCTAGGAGAAAATTGAAAAAATCAGGCCCCATACCCCCATGACTAATCGTGAACCTCCAGTAGCGGTAGAATGAAGAAGGAAAAGGAGTAAGAAAGATAGATAAAAAGGGACAACTGAAAACAATAGTGAAGTGGATGTCAAGATGGGAATGAACAAAATAAAATGAATTGCAAAATGTTAAGGAAAAGATGTTAACTAATGTTCCAAATAGGAATGTCAGTGGGTCCTCCCCAAAGCAAGCTCATGCCCTTAGTGCCATGACAATCCCACATTCAAAGAGTCCGTAGGCTCTAGGAATGTCCTTTGGAACAAGAGTTAAAGTTGAAACCGGAAGAATTTACTGAAAAGAAAACAATGCATCAACCAAGATATATACACTAATGATACAACCGACAATGAGGTGAACAATGGAGAGAAGGATGGAGAGGAGAGAAGAGAATGGAATGGAATCTCAAGAAAAAGGTGGTGTATAGCACCTTGTGTGTTTGATGATTAATGTGACTTGGCAAATCTCATTCCAACTTCAGGCTCAAACCAACCACTTCCAGTGACTTCGCATCAATGCATTCGGTTAAACCATCCACTTGGATAATGAGGATGCATCTTTCTAAGAGCCACCACTATTCCGACGAAACAAAGGAGAAAATGGGAAGCGAGAAGGGCCTTAGTTAGAGGGAACACTTTTGGTTCCATAACCAATGCTTATAGCCCAAATTTTATTTCGTCTAAGGGGTGTGCTTTGAATTCTCACTTTCTTCATTTTTTTTTGTGTTTTGTGTTTTTATGCGTGAGAACCACACCATGTAAAGACTTCTTATTTTTATTGGCTCAACTTCCGATAATTTGGTAACATCGGAATGGTAAGAAAACTCAAGAAGAAACATCTAAGTGCCCAAGAGAATGACCAACACAAAAGCACCAAGTTCCCTTGAAGTCACACCCTTTGCAATCCTTGAGTCCGTCCTTAGTTTGAGAAATAACGAGTCACCGATTTGTTAAAGTTCTTATTAGAAGGGGACTATACATTTCCAAGCCAAGAGAAACCATACACTTCATGGATGGATAGATGAAGTGGACTCATTGCCTTCCATATCAAAAGAACATACCTTAGTGTCAACATTTTAACTTAAAGGTAAAAACCAAACATTAGTAATCAATGAAAAACAGTTCATCCCATCGGCCCGAACACTTATTGGGTGGCAAACTTACATGGTGGATGGCACACACACACACACACAAAGTGGAAAAGTATAACGATTTTGTAAAAAAAAAAATTAGAAAAGTTAAAGAAATTGTAAAACCAAAATTTGTAAAAAAAAAAATGTTGTAAAACAACAATGTTGTAAAACAAAAACTGGAAAAGAACTAAGGGCCCCATATGATTAGCATAGGTGGTCATTTCCCCCATGACTGAGTTTTAAGGGAGAGACCCGAAATAATGAACGTCTGTTTGAATTTCTTAGAAGTGCCCAACTTCTCCCAATTGATGATCTTAGATTTAGGGATGGAAGTTGGCGATGCTCATGTTCCAATGTATATATGCTTTCATTGTTAGCATGAGTTTCCTCAATTTTTTCCATGCATATTTGTCTGCTCCTTCTGGTTGTCAACCATGGGGTTTCTACTACTTCTTGTGTGGTTGCTACATACAGGCATCTTTGTGGCAGAGTTTCAAGGGCACACCTATTACATGGAGGAGATGAGCATACCTCCATGTCATCACCCGATGAATCACTGTATGTGATGCATGGAACTTTCCTTTTCTCGATCTTTCCACATATGTTTATCTTAGAGATTTCCAAGGAAAGATCGCAGATCCTAAGGCATGCGTCTACTGTGCTTAGCCATGCCCTTCCCATTATAATTGGGAAGTCCCCTTCGTTGTTGTTAACCTCGATCACCAGAAAGTTAGCTGGGTAGGACCAACCACATACAACGGTAATAACATCCTCCACCAATCCTAAGGGAATGGTGATGGACTGGTCTACCAGCTCTAGTTGGATGTTGCTCTTCTTAAGTTGTGGAAAGTTCCAGGCATGATACATCTTTTGTGAAATTAAGTTGACTCCGGAACCTGAGTCAAGAAGAGCCTGATGTGGTGTATTTCTAGCAATCTGTAAATAAATAAAGGGATTTCTAGGGTCAGTTAGTTTCCTAGGAAGGTGGCCTACCTTGATCCAGTCAGTTACGGTATGCGTTAACATAACCGTATGCGTTACGCCTTGTTGGACTGAAGGGTGCTCCGAAGTGTTAGTGGTTAGAGGCCTATACATGTACTCAACCGCTTATTCTTGCAAGAGTTTATCTGGGCTTTTGGTTCTGAAGTAAGGTCTTCTCTTTTTACAGTTGTTAGAACCAGCAACAAGTTGGATATTTATAGCTCTCGTAGTGTGACGTTGCTACGGTTGAGGAGGAAGTTCCCCTTGCATTGTTGGAGCAAGAGGTGTTATAGGAACTACTTGAGGTGGAAGAGGTGTGGATGGATTAGGAGGATGGTGTGGGTATGGAGTGTCTCCCGGAGGAGAAGGAGTCCTTATGAAGTACTCCCAAGCTTGGTAGTGACGGTTGGGGGTTGCGTGACCCATAGAGTCACTTGGAGAAATCGACTGCTGCACATAATATCCATAAGGGTCAGGCTGCCGGTAAGGGTACTGTTGTTTCAGCGATGGCATCCCCCATGATTGTGGATATTACCATTGTTGATGCTATTTGATGGGCTATGGTGGAGTTCCACTTGGATAATACGTTACCTTGGGTTACCTTGTGGATAAGATAACCTTCGGGGTGTTTGTCATTGGTTCAATTTTGGATTAAGTGCATACACCCCAAACTCCTATAGATGTGAGATAATGGGGCAACATCCCTTAGGATGGTCATAGTAGCAAACCTCACATCCACCATCATCGTCTGTGTCAGAATCTACAGCCACATCAGCGTTCGTGATTTTTCCCTTACCCTTTTTATGTGCAGGGCTTAAATCTCTCCACTTTTTCTTACCTTTGTCACTACTTTGCTCTACCTTACACTCTTCTACAATTTTTAAGACAGTTTCAATTTTAGAGTCTAAGGAACTCCATACATCGTCTACCTTAGCCGCTATTTCTGTTGTTAGTTTTTGGATCGGCAAGGTTTTCTGATTCACCAACTCTTCGAGTGGTGACTCATCCTCTTCATCACAAAATTTCACTCCCTTCTTTTGAAGGGAGGGATTGCGGTTGTACTCTTCTGCACTTTCCCTTTTGCGTAGCTCACCTTCTTCATTTGCTACTTACTCCAACAAACTTTCAACTTCATGGGCTCTAAGTTGTGAGAGTCTTCCTTGGGCATAAGTCCGAAGAGTCCTTCTTGTTTCATTCCTTAACCCATCCACGATGTGGCGAAGTTGAGCCTGCTTAGCGTACCCATGGCCTGGGCAACGATGTAGCAGTGTATAGTAACGGGCCATGGCAGCATCCAAGGGTTCATAAGCACCTGGTTTCTAGCCTTGGATCTGCTTATGCAAATTGGACACTCTGGAGTACGTTTGATATTTGTTGTTGAACAGTTCGAGCATCGTACTCCACCTCTTGATGGTTTCCAGTTCTAAGGACCAGTACTAGCTATCTGCTTCTTTGGTGAGTGTCCTTGGGAACAATTTAAGCTTCTGCCACTTATTATCTATATTTTACAAGGCATAGGCATCGTGGAATGCCTGTAAATGATGTTGAGGATCAACGTTGTGTCCCCCTTCAAAATGTGGGATATTATTTATGTCCAGACGCTTAATCCTACTATCTTTTAAATGCCTTGTGGGGATCCTAACTGCCTCTGTGATGTCTAGCATGCTTCGGGTTGCGAGTAGGGGTTTGTCATGATCATCCCTATCATGACGTCTGTGATGTCTTCATGGTGGTTCCCTACTCTCCCTACGTCCTTGCTCTTGTCCTAACTCTCGACCTTCCTATCGAGGTCTTTCATCTTCCTTACTTTTACCCTCTCCATTGTGCTCACGATGGTTGCGCCCAGATGTGGAAGGAGAGTGTGAATGATGAGATGAAGGAGAAGAGAAAGGGGATTCATCACCATGGTGATGTTTCGTACCTTCTCTTCGGCTACTTCGGCCCCGATCGTTGTGACGATCTAAGTGTCCATCCTTAGTGTGAGTGGTTGTTCTTGCTGTGAACAGTTGGTGTTCACAGGGATCAGAGCCCGTAGCATGTACAGTTGATCGAAGGCTCTGATGCCTAACCTCTTCACCATTGTGAGGAGGAGAAACATCATTTCCTAAGAAACCCATTGTGAGGAGTTCCTCGTTTCCTATTTCACTAAGGACATGGGGGACCTTGCCCTTCAACAATGAGTGTTGGCTCTCCTGCCTTAAGTCTCGAATACGTTGGGCATCTGTGGGATGATAATCCCTTATATCATATTCTCTAGCAACGTATTCAGCGAATAAGTCTTGCATGCCAATCTGTGCTAAGGCATGGAAGAGTATGTTCGAAACAGATCCATTTGGTGGTAAAACTATGTTACCAAACAAATCTCTCCAACGCAATTGTTCATCCTGATGGAGGATAAAAGTGTAATCGGGAATATACTCATCGGGATGAGTATAAACTATCTTATACTGTTTAGGACTTGGGTGTTTTAGGTTATGTGTATGTCGCTGACTATCTTCCGTGTTATCCCTAGGTGAGTTAACCTTATGAGAAGAAGCCATTTTATTGGTGTGTTGTTCACTGTTATATATGTTCTTATTTAACTAATTAACCCAAAGGTTCGTTAAGGCTCACAACGATGTGAAAGATTTCCTAATGTTTTAATTGGCATACAAACACTTAGTCCCTGGCAATGGTGCCAATGATGAGTGGCAAGGTACCCCTACACTCAACCATATGAAACGAGGATTGCACGCATGATCTGGTCGAACTCCGTAAACTAAATGCCTAAACACTGCAAGGAACACTTGGGGTTAATTAATCGTTATCTTCCCAGACTTGTTGTTGTCACGGTGTATGGTTAAGTAAGTCCGAGGTATATGATTTTTTTTGGTCTTTTCAGGTTTATCTCCTATGCTAAGGGGTGAAGGGTTGAGAGACTAAAACTAACTCTAACTATAGTGCTAAGTCCTAGTGAAAGCATCCATTCCCACTTTCCGTACACACCCTGAACTGTGCAACTGTGGCTACCAAATGCTAATCGTTACTGGGATTACCACACGTAACGCACATGCTCGAAGTGGTCGTACTGAGGCACCTAACTAGCCTAAGTGTGAC
>MNCI01002120.1:189187-226926 GCA_015680685.1 Gnetum montanum | reverse complement strand
CTAGAGCTTTGCTACTTCTAACCTCTATATGCAAATGAGGGGAGTGCTACCTCTTATTTATAGATTTGGCGGTGGACCGCGATATTGCGTACGCAATATCGCAGCTTGTGCATATCGCGTCTCATCACGCTCACTATAATTACAACTTTCTAACATCTGTGTCAGATTTGGTTGATATCTGTGCTACCTTTTCTTCTTGATTAGGTGCATTCAATACCTCTGCAATTGCCTTAACTGAGTAATATACTAAGATTCCTTCAATTTTGACTATCGCATTAGCTTCTCAATTTTTCCAAAATTGGAGTGTTTCTCCTAGATACCATTCTCCATTGTTTGTCAAAGTAGGTCACAAAGGAGATGATTGAAGTTGGGCCATAACACCTTCTAACTCAAATTCCAAAAATGGACCAAAGTTAAGTTCCACAATTACTATCGACATGATAGATTTTTCCTAAATAGCCTAAAGGCATTCAAGTGATAGTGTAAGTTGTTATCCCTCAATAGGCACTAGTGGAACATACGCTTTTGCTTGGGTAGATTGCTCTATGGTAGGATTTTGTTAATGAATGCTAAAGGACTGTGCTTCTTGCTCTCCTTATTTTGCTTACTCAGTTGCCCTCTTCCACAACCTCATGATCTTTTGATTATTGATTATTGGAGTTCTTCCTGTGTTTCCTTTTTTGGGAACACCTACAATCAATCAAGGATTTGGAATTACTAGAATATTCTCATAAATGAGCAACAATTGATACCTTACCCGTACCCTTAGTTATATCAAGTTCTTAGTTCATTATGATTATAAAGTTAAAATATTTTTTAATAACAACCCCATTAGTACTTTAGATGAGTGGTATGATCAATTAGAAGTCCTCTCAAAATGGTTTTGGCCTTAGCATGAGTGATTTGCTTTAAAAATTCTTAATATGTTTCCTCAAAATTACCCCTATAATATCTTCTACTTAGCAATTTTAAAAAAATTGACTCAAATTTTCCTTACTAGCACCATCCCCTTGCCACGCTGCAACCCCACCACGACTAAGGTGATCATTCTAGGATCACATAGACTCAAAAATCATGGAAATTGAGACAATAATGAGCAAGTTATGGCTATTAGAATTTGGGGTGTCAGAACTCTTAACTACAAAGAAAATTGGCAACAACTCCCCTCTTATGAAATTTAGAAATGAAAAAGTTTTTCAAACTCTCCTGCACTATATATAGATTTTATGTGTGCGATATTGTAGGTGGTTGCAATATTGTAGATATAGTGTCACCATAGAAAAATCAAAATTTCTGAATATTTTTCTCAGAAGAAGTTGACTTCCATAGGATAGTTGGAAGATATGAATCATGTTGAAAGGGTCTTGATATGGAGATGATGCTTCAGGTGTGAAAAATAAGCATTGAAAGTCTATGACTAAGGAATCTTGGGCAATGAAAGTGTGTGAGGTATTGATGGAATGAATGAGAAAGACAACATTGTTGTGCTATTAGAATGGATAGTGTGATGGATATGGGAAGTATTTATTATTATTTATTAGAATTGGAAGGCTCAAGATGATGTGGAATTGCTTGGCAAGTATAAGATACAACAATTATACAAGTGGGTCCTTCCCAAAGCAAGCTCCAGCCCTTAATGCCCTTGTATAATCATGCCTAAAAGTGTCCTTAGGCACTTAAGGAGTTGAATGTAACACATATTTGTTTAGTAAAAAACACATATTAATACCACCCAATTGGAAAAATAACTCTATTTTTACATAAAATCATAAGTTATCATTATTCAAATAGTGAGATGAAATGGTTTTAGAAGGGATTGTAGAAATCGGGACGTGAGGTGTCTTACCATAGGCATAACAAATTCTTGTGTTTTATTAGTGGTTAAGGTAATCATTAGCCTTTATGTCAAAGATTCAAACCAAGTCTAGATCACATTCCAGTGACATCACATCATTTCATCTCTTGGAGTTACAATCGTAAGACTATCAATGTTATAAGGAGTATTGTGAATTGGTGTATTGTCCAAGGGAGGAGTTTATTCATGGCACTTTATTTTTATTTTTACATTTCTAAGAAGCCACCTACCTTTAGGCATGGGTAACATGTCTTTCTAGTGGGACCCCTAGAAACTTATTTTGTGCCTTTTATTTCTTATTTGTGTCAACCTTTTTAAGGTAGCAATGATTTTACTCTTGCTCCCATTCATTGTTAGATCTACAAGGATATAACACAACTTTAGTAACATGATAGAACTCACAATAATAATCCAAAAAGCATCACCAAGTTTCCTTGATGTCACGTCCTTTACATTCCCTCTTGGTTCTTCACTTTTTTGTCTAGGCATAATGATCATAAGTTTATTCTTAGTTTGATGATGGAAAGAATATCATTATGGCCATGGCAAGAACCCTTTATTAATGGAATGTATGGATGGATGATGTAAACTCACTGTGCAAATAATCAAACTCTTATGATTTGATAACATAGGGAAATCTTCACCTTATTGGGCTACAACTTGCCTTTATTTTCATGTGTTTTATTAATGATCAAAAATTATTTACAAAGGATTGGAAACAAAGCATAAAAGAAATGAAAAAGATGGTAAAAAATTATGAAAAAGTATAAATGATGAAAAAAATTAAAGAATTGAAAAATTTTAAAGAATATGAAAAATTGAAGAAATGAGAAAAGTATAAAAGAATAAGAAAATTATGAAAGAATGTAAAAAATGAAAAGAATTGTAAAATAAAGAAAATAGAAAAATCACTAAGGTACCTATGGTTGTAAATGGACATCCCCATGACTATTATGAAGATCAAGGAAATGGAAGATAGAACAAGCAGAAGACTGGTGAGTAGGTTGGGTGGATTTCTTTGAGTACTCATAATATGATTTGATTTGTTGGATGTTGACAAGGATAAGCTTATGTGGACTAGATGGGTGATGAATATGTAAGGTACTGGATAGATACATGATGTTTACTATGTATAATCCCTCCAAAAGTGTTTGAAATTTAGCCTTTTGGGGTAAATGACTAGGATTGTAATAAAGGACCTTGTCATTTGGTTGTGATGAGTCATGAATGTTCTAGCTGTGATATCGTTGTTGTTGACGATATCACGTCTGCCACGATATCATGGCCTGCCTTAATTCCTATAAATAAGAGGTGTCTTTCCCAATTTTAGGCATCTAGTTTAGTTCCTTTGCAAAGATCTGGTAGTTTTCCCCTTCCAGAGATAGAATATTTTCCTGTGTCTGCACACAGTGTGGTGAATGTAATTGTACGTCATCCTTTATTCGAGTGTGACATACTTGGACATGCACATGACTGGCAATAAAGATTGAGATTACTTCATCATTGTAGCATTCACTTTGTTTATTTATTTATTTAAATTTTATTTATTTCTTTGCTTTCCCAGTTAATACTCTCTCATCCTTATCTCCTAGTAACGCGGAATGAGTATGACTTGATTATGAGCATTTAAGTGTGACTACTTGGTAACCTAGTGGTGTACCTAGGATCTACACTTGGTAATCCTAGTGGTAGTCGTGCACGAAGTCCAAGATGTGTATAGATAATCAAGGAATGGATGCTCATCGCACTTAGGCTAGATTAGATTCTCTTACCCTTTTCCTCCTAGCTTGGTTAATTACTACTTTTCATTGCTTTCAGGAGTAGCATTAGAATTAGGAACATATCATACACCTCACTCTAGACTAAACAATACATGACAACGCTAATACTAGTCCAGGTGGGAAGATAGCGAACTGCGACCTAAGGTTATCGATCTAGATGCCATAAATAGTCCATCTGCGGAGTTCGACCGGATTGCGCGTGAAAACGCTTGTATTTGTATGGTTGAGTGTAGGGGTATCTCACCACTCATCAGGTTGTATGTTTACATTTCTTATTCATGAATCATGCCTAAGTTTGGAATATTGCTTGTGGACTTCACTACCCATAAGTGCTACTTGTCTATTTTCATCTAAAATATTTAGATTCATTAGGCATTCCTTTTGTGCTAAACTCAAATTAGGGTTAAGTTTACTAGCAATAGCTAAAGTGTGAAGCTTTGCCTAGATTGGAAGTGTTGGTAACTCTCCATAGACTAACTCATATGGGGTGTACCCTATAGGTAATTTCAAGGATATTCTATAGGCCCATGGAGCATCGTTTAATTTTGTACTCTAGTCACGTCTAATCCTACTAACTATCCTAGTAAGTATTGTAGTAATTTCATGGTTAGCAACTTTAGCTTGACCATTTGCTTGGGAATGACATTGTGCTATTAATTTATGGTTGACCCCAAGTTGTTGCATGAGTTTCTTATAGGTAGCACTAGTGATGTGGGTCCCATTATCTGATATTAGCATTCTAGGTACTTCAAATCGATTCACCACATGTTGTTGAAAAAACTTGATAGTTGTTTTTACTATACAATCTTTTACTATTGCTACATCTACACACTTCATGCAATAATACACAATCACAATAATGTATGATTTTCCATTTGACATTCTTTGAATGGATCCCATGATATCAATTCCTCAAATATCAAAAGATTTCAATAGCTATATCTAGTGTTGTGACCCTTCATGTTTGGCTGTAATTCCTTCATTTCTGTGGAAACATTCATATGATTGGGCAAAAGTGTGTGCATCTCTCAATAGAGTAGGCTAGAAGTAGCCTACAATCAATAATTTAAGTGTTATTCTATGTCTTGCATAGTGGCCACCACATGGACCTTCATGTGCATCTTGTAATACCCTTTGCTGGTCATGATTAGGTACACATCATCTAACAAGCCTATTGCAGAGATTTTGTATATGTTGTCATTTATTTCCATGTATTGTGTAGCTTTGTGAAGTAATTGTTCACATTTTTTTCTATTCCATTCAGTAGGAGGCTCTTGTGTGGTGAGATAGGTCAGGTACTCTATAGTCCATGGCTATTTTGTTGAACTTACAACCTTTGTTGTTCAAGTAAAGAGATCCTCATCAGGAAATTGGTATGACAAAGGTTCTACTAAGTTGGTTGTGTTCCATTTCAACCTTGCTCTTCAAGTAAAGAGATCCTCATCAGGAAATTGGTATGATAAAGGTTCTACTTGGTTGTCTATGTTCCATTTCAACCTTGATAAATGATTAGCTACAATGTTTTTTGTTTCCTTTTTATCAATCATTGTGATGTCAAACTCTTGAAGAATCACAAGCCATCTTATCACTCTGGGATTGACCATTGGCTTGTTCATTAAAAATCAGATGGCACTATAGTCTGTGTAAACATAGATCTAGTAACTAAGCACATAATGTCTAAATTTTTCAACTGCATACACCACAACCATCAGCTCCTTTTCAGTTTTCATGTAGCTTAATTATGCTCCAGTGATGCACTTGTTGGCATAGTGTATGTAGTACAGTCTCTTTTGATCATCAAGTTATGTCAAGATTGCACCAAGTGCTTAGTTGGAGGCATCAGTCATGATATGAAAAGATCTTGATCAATCCGGGGCTTGGAAGATTAGTGTGTCAACTAACTTCTATTTCAAAGTTTTGAATGCCATTTCACATGACTTAGTCCACTCAAAAGATGCATCATTCTTCATGAGTTCTACCAGTAGTTTGGCTATTTTTGAGAAGTTTTTGATAAATTTTCTGTAGTATCCTATATGGACCAAAAAGGATCTTACATCTTTTACTGTTTGTAGCCTCTGAGTGATATTTTGGATGGCTCTAACTTTTTCAGAATCTATCTCTCTATCCTTTTGGGAGATTTTTTGTCCCATTACTATGTCTTTCTGGCCCATAAGATGTCTCTTTTGCCAATTAAGCTTTAAATTAGTTTCAACACATCTTTTAAGTACTTACTCCAACCGGTCCAAGGCTACTTTGAAAACTAGCCCATATGAGGAGAAATCATTCAGGAGAACTTCAACACCATTACCTATCTACTTTTGGAAGATGGTTAAAACCAGTCTCTGGAAGGTTACTACTGCATTGCATAGACCAAAAGGCATTTTTCTATAAGTAAATGTTCCCCATGGACTTGTAAACGTGTTTTTATCTTGGTTCTTTGGTGTAATTGAGATTTGATTATATCCATTGTACCCATCCAGAAAACTATAGTACTCATGTCTTGATATTCTATCCAAGAATTGATCAATAAAGGGAAATGGAAAATGATCCTTAAACATGGCTGAGTTCAACAACCAAAAGTTGATGCAAACGCACCATTTGCCTCCCTTCATTTGTACTATCACCAAAGGGCTTACCCATTTAGTATCTACAATTGCATAAATAAATTTTGCCTTTAGAAACTTTTCCAATTCTTACTTGACTACCTCTTTGAGTTTAGGATTAAGTCTTCATTGAGGTTGGCATTTTGGTGTGACTACAAGATTAGTGTAGATCCAATGTTGGCAAATTTGTGAATCAATTCCTATGATCTCATCATAAAAGCATGCAAACATTATGGTCCATTTGTTGAGCACTTCCAGTAGTTTTCCTTCTTATTCCTTATCTAGGTTGGCATTGATAATTATCAACTTCTTGTTGCTTAGAATTGTGTATTCTAACATTGCTAGTAGGGCCTTCAATTCAAACGGTTCTAGTTCCATTATGTCTAGGAATTCCAAGTATTCCTAGTTTTTTTCTTCCTCTTGATTATTGTATGGGTAAGAGTGCCTTTTCCTTAATTATTTTAACTTATCTATTTTTGCCACATAGGCACTAATCATCTATTCTTCTAGTTCCATGTTCTTATCAAGTTGGGTCTCTTTACTGGTAACCAGCCATTGGGTGCCCTCTTGTTGGGTGGCTATACAAGCAATTTTGCACACAACTTGTTTCTATGCATTGATGGCATGCCTTAATGTCTTTTCGTTTAATGGCCAAAATTCTTTACATGCAATTACACCCATGATTGTTGTATGTGATACATGGAACCCTTCGTCTATGTATGATTTTGGCTTCATCTTCCTTGGAAATTTCCAAGGATAAATCATAAATTCCAAGCTTATCATCCATAATGCTAAGCCAAGATCTTTCCATGATAATTTGAAACTCTCCCTTGTTTTTCTTCACATGAATTACTAGAAAATCAATGAGATAGGACCAACCACTAATGGTGGTAATCACATCATCTACTTGTCCAAGTGGAACTATGATTGATTGGTCTACAAACTCTAAATAGATGTTACTTTTCTTTAGTGGTGGGAGGCTTCAAGCTTGGTACATGTCTTGAGATATCAAATTTACTCCAGACCCAGAATCAAATAAAGCTTTGCATGATTTTTATCCTACTATTTAAAGATAAATCAAGGGAATTTTTGGATAAATTATTTTTTGTGAAAGAGCCCTTGCCTTGATACAATGAGTTACTATTTCTGTGAGCATGATAGTTGTGAGGTTTGTACTTTGATGAAGATGGAAGCTTAGTGCATTGGAAAGGACTTGATGTAGATGGGATGGAGTTAGATGTGTTCCCCATCTATTGAGTCTTCTCTAGGCTTGTTTTGAAGATTAGTCATTTCTTAGATTAAGACTCATAAGTAACCTTCCTCTCATGTGTATTAACTATCCTTGTAGCACTTTTTAGCTAAAGTTGTAATGACAAGTTCCCCTACATAATAGGAGGTGGCACTAGTGGAAGAGGATTAAAGTGTTGAGTAGCAAGTCTAGCTATTGGTGGATGCACATATCAGTTGAAATAAATCCTTGGCAACGTCGATCCATGATATTCCACTGAATAGTATTATGGGGCTTGATCATTTTTACAATTAGGTGAGACTAGATATTTAATATGGTATGCATAAGGATCAAGTTGTTGATATGGATACTGTTGGTGCAACGATGGCATGGGCCATGATTGCAGTTGCTACCATTGCTAATGGTAGTGCTCTTATAGTTACGACAAGGCTCCACTAGAATAGTACATTGGTTGAGGTTGTTATTCGTAGTTACCTTGAGGATAAGGTAATCATTTGGGCATTTTCTTTTGAACAAATGATGGGTTAAGTGCGTATGCCATAGTTTCTTGCAAATGTACCATGATTGGACAACATCCCTTAGGATGTTCGTATTGGCACATGATGAGACCTTCATCATCTATGAAGTTGATGTCTAAGTACCCAGCTACTAAAGCAACTTTACCATTTTTTCCAAATTCCTTCTTCTTCTTTTTATCTCTAACTTTGTTGAGTGCTTATTCTACTTTTTCTGCCACAATATTTAGTGTTTTTATACATCTTTCATCTATTGAATCCCACATTTTTGATAACTATCCTACTACATCAACAATAGTTGTCTAAATTGGTAGTATCTCTTTCTTGATGAGTTGGTCTAAGGTTTCTTCTTCTTCGGTATCACATACCTGTGCATCTCTTTTCTAGATCCCTATTGTATTCTTCAATTGATTCCCTTTTTCTAAGTCCTTCTTCTTTTGCCACTTGATCAATGAGTCTTTGAATCCAATGGGTGGTTAATTTTGATAGTCTTTCTTGGGCATAATCCCCAAGGATCTCTCTTGTTTTGCTTCTTAACCCATCTATGATGTGCCTTAGCTATTTCTTTGGTGAAAATCCATGGCTTGGGCATCTATGTAATAGTAAATAATATCTACCCATTACTACATCAAGGGTCTCATGAGTCCCTTATTTCCAATTCTAGATTTACTTTTTTAAGTTTAAGAATCGTGAATGTCTAATGTTTTTCATTAACAATTTCAAGCATGATACTCTAGCGTCTAATGGATTCAAGTTCTAGTGACCTATACTAGCTTTCTGCTTCCTTCATAAGTGTTCTAGGAAACAACTTTAATTTCTACCAATCACTCTCTATATTTTGAAGTGCACAGGCATCATGAAATGCTTAAAGGTGATGCTATGGATTAGTGTTCTAAACTCCTTCAAATAAAGGCATGTTATTAATATCTAGCCATTTGATTTGGCTATCTCACATGTGTCTAATTGGTATGTAAACTACTTCCTGAATGTTGATCATGTTCCCGGTTACCATAAGGGGTTCATCATCATGATTAGGTTCATAAGCTCTGTGGTAGCTATAACCCATTCTATGCTCGTGCTTCTCTTGATCCTCTATTCTCTCTTTGTGTCTCCTTCTTTCATATTCCTCATTGTTTGAATTTGAATACCTTGAGTATCAATCATGATGACCATGAGCACTTCTCTTTTCCCTATCAAAATCTTGGTACTTGTGTTGTCTCTTGTCATAGTCCTCTGATGATTATGATGAAGTAGAGGAGGCAGTAGGAGAATGATGTTGGTTGGTTCTCCTTTCATGACTCTTGTGAGTTTCCTTGTAGGACTTAACAAGATCCCTTAGCCTAGAGTCCTACTTGTATCTTAAGTCAGTAGCCTCCCCCCTATGTGGCTCTACCAAAGTATAGAGAAGTTCAACTTTAACAGGTTTTTCTAATTTAATGATAGATGTCTTTGATGGCTCCTCATGTTTTTGGTGGAGTTGTTCTAAAATAAACTGATCAGAATCAAGCTCTTCTATGACAACAAATGTGTTAGCTTGCTTTCCTTTGGTATGAACATGCTTGTTTTCCATAGTAGGATCTCTTTTTATATGCTCCCTTATAGGTTCATAGGGTCTATTCATGTGTTGAGTCACATGATACCCTTCTTGAATCTAGTCAAAGTGCAATCCTCTTAGAGCAATTTGTAGCATGCTTAGTGCTACACATTTAAGAGACAAAACTATGTTGCCTTGCACATCTCTCCACCTTGTTTATATGTCCTGATGGAATATGAAGGTGAAGTCTAGATGATATGGATCAATGTGAACATAAGTAATACATGTCTACATTGGCATTCTCTAGTCTTCTTCATCAGTAATTCTATCATTGCTCCTTGTTTCCTTGGCAATTGATAGTTGATCATTATGTGAAGCCATGTTATCATTTCTTGATGATTTGTGTTAAGTGTGTTTTTTATTAAGGTTGTAAAGACTAGAATTAGGCTCTAATACAATGAACTTCAAAAAATTAATTACTTAGTATAACATTGAATTATCCCCGGCAAGGGCACCAATGATGAGTGGTGGAGTATCCAACACCCAACGATACGAGATACAAGTGTTCACATGCAATCCCAGTCAAACTTCATAGATAAGGCAATGTGCTTATACTAGTAATTAGTTAGCATTTGTAATCATTATCTTCTCACATGAGTTAGTAAAATTAGTGTGTATGGTTTAAATCATATTGAGGTATATGATATTGATGTTTTTTTGGCCATTAAGCTCCTAGTAAACATGAAGTGAAAGTAAGGGTTTCTAAATTTAAGTGATAGTAAAACAAATCTAAACTACCCTATGTGATGAGCAGCTAATCCTGATCTTCTGGTCACACCTTGGACTTCGTGAAACTACTACTGGGATTACCAAGTACAACACTCCTGGGCATACCAAGTGATAGTACTATTGGATTACCAAGTAGTTACAGTTACGTGATCAAGATCAGTCATACTTATTTCTCTTAACAATATTAAAAGTCACTTGCAAGTAATCATAAACATTAACTATAAAAATAGTAAAAAATAACAAAAATAAAACTAAGTGTTGTTGCAATGATGTAAAGTAATCTTAATCTTTATTGTTGATCATGTCATGCATCTAAGTACATCACACTCAAATAAAGATTCTGTTCAATTACAAAACATCACACTATAGGCACACACTGCTAAGTACTAAATTCAAGAAAACAAACTGCACGAGTTCTATTACTAAGCTATTAAATCTATTGGAGATATGTGCACCCAAGTGTTGCTTATATAGGCTAGCATGCACCCCACAATATCATTTATACGACAACATATGTTGAGATACGATAACGTATCTATGACATCATAGATATAATATCATAACTATGATATCATTCACTTAAAATTTTTGGATTTATCAATATTGCTAATGATTAAGTCACATTTTAAGATGTTTTATTAAGATTATGATTTTAATTTAATTTGAATTATATGATATAATGTTTAGTTGGAATTATGGATTTGATATTGGTTGTGGAAGTTGTATTATGTTTTGCCCGTTTTTGGTACAAACCAATCCTGTTTTAGATATTAGCTATGTTACATTTCATTATGCATTTGTTAGTTTCATCTATTTATGCAACGTTAGTGCCCACTGCCTATTGGATGTAACTATGATTGGATTACCATATCTATGTCATGTTGTTTCATTAGATCATAATTGAAACTCTAATGTTGTAATTATTATTGTTTTAATTTTATTTTTGCTATTATTTTCACAGCACCATGATTATTAATTGTTGGCTTGGATAATTAAGTTATGTCTTATTTTGATAGTATATAGGTTAGGTTTGGCACGTATGAGACTATAGTCTTTGCTTTATCACATTTTAAATTTTGTTGCGTATTTTCACCTATTCCTATGCATTGGTTTATGGATGCTTACTACTTTTCTTATTAGTTTTCTTAGCATCCATTTGATTTTAATAAACAATTTTTTATTTTTTAACATTTATACATTTTATTTAAATAATGCCTTACTAGCCTTAGCTTGATTAGTGGGATGTTACAGAATTAGACCAAGATTCAAAATACCCATAAGACAAAATTGAAGACCTACAAAAATATTGGTGTACACAACTAATTTTAGAGTATGCACAAAATGTAAGGAGTACCCAAAACCAATTTGAGTAAATATAAAGCTAAAATAAAACAAATCCTAGCTTAATCAAGATAATGGGTTTCACAAATAGGTGAAATTATTAAAACCCAATTCAATTGATCTTAATTCTAGGACAAAGGAATTTTCTTAAAACTCAAAGAAGATTAAGAGAGATCAAAATCCAAATGGAAAATTTCAAACAATTGAACGGTGATAGTAAAGTGATCATTATTCAATCTAAGAATTGAAGTGAGAAGGTTACATTTCCATGGTCGAATTACTCCAACAATCAAACACTCTAATACCAATTTGGTCTAAACTCCTCACACAATAAGTACCAAATTCCCTTATAACCTAACTTTAGTGGAGTTAAACAAGAATAAAACATTAACAAGATAGACTAATTTTTTATTCAATGCCAAAATCAAAGTGGAAGTACGACACAATCAAGGATCTAGAATAAGACCCAAGACAATTCTCTTTCAATCTCATAATCCTTAAGGAAAATACTCAAGGTGAGCAACTCAATGAGACTAACTAATTAATATAATATTCTCCACTGAATAGCTTTAAATGCTATGGTAGATAGGGCCTGAACACTATTGAAGCATCTTTGATCTTTATATAGCCTTAAGAGACCATTTTTCTAGCTCTTGGACTTTGTGCTTTTTAAAATTTTAATATTTTATTGAGACTATAAGTGCATACAAGTCACAGTAGCTTGCATCTCATAGATTGTGATGAGACTATGGCTCATAACCCTTCATACTAGTAGATGATGTGAATTTCTTGTTGTTATTTCTCCTAGCTGTACAACTAGACTATGATAATTAGTAGCTCGCAATTTATTGACTATGATCAGACTATAGTTTGCACTCTTTGATTATGTCCTCCTATTATCACATTGGTTTCACACTATATTCTAGAATATTAAACATGACAAATTTTCCCTCGAGTGGTCCACTGTAGTAGATTGCAATTGGTAGCTGTAGATTGTGGCCTCCTACGACTTGCAACAACCTTGTACTTGGCTACTTGACCCATATCAACATCACAATTGACTCTAAAAAGAAAACTACACATAATTATTTAACTTCTATGACTCCTAAGAACACTAAGGATGCAAAATATGACAAAGAGGTGGGTTGATGTGTTGATCATTAAGTCATGAACAGAAGATATTATGATTAGATAATGTTGAGTATTTATGATAATAATACATATATGACATTGACTAAGATTGTGCTATTTTGGTTTGACAGTAATGGGATGAGTGGGCTTGTTTATATGATGGTTTTAATGCTTAGTTATAGTATGCTTATATGTTGACATGTGTTATGAAAAATGTATATCCTTGTGAGATGGCTTCCAACTTCATGGTTCTATCTCTAAGCTATATAGGAAGTATTTATCATATATTTCATACTTAGTAATATAAAATTATTTTATTTACAAGTTAAGAAGGAAAATGAGAGTTTTGTTGATAAGTAGCCTACAAAGTATAGACTAGGATATATTTAGTACTTGAAGAGTTGGTTATTATGTTCTCTATACTTGTTATATTTGTACATAACTTTTGGTTGATGCTAATGCATTTTGTTAATGATAAGAACTATTAGAAAAATATAACATGTAAGAATGTTAAAATTTATTCATTTCAATTACTAGATTTAAGATCAATATTGAGGAAAAATTAATTAATCCCACTCGATATTGTAAAATCATTAGAGCCCTCATGTACCTACCAAATACAAGATTATATATCTAGTTTGCTATAAACTAACTTCTTGTTGCAATGCAAAAACCAAATTTTCACCATATGAAAGTAGCCTTTTTATGTCCTAATCTTCAAATTCATTTTTATAAAGATCTTATAGGTTTTGGTAAATGTCGAATGGAGAGGAAATAATCTTGATCATGGTTCCAAAATAAGGGTTTTTATCCAATTATATGAAAATCCTACAAATTGGTGAAGTAGTAAATAACAAGTTATGTCCTTATCATCCATAGAAGTATGGTACTATGCCTTATGTAAAATAGTCCAAGATGTTATGTGGATTAAACAATTTCTTATGGATATCAAGATAATAATACCTAAATTCATAATTATTCATTATAATAATCAAGCAGTAATGAAGGTAATGTAGAATCTAATTTAAAAGTCTTTACGTAATCAAATATTGATATTTAAAAGTCTTTGCAAAATCATAAAAAGTCAAAATTTGTATCCTAAGAAAGTGATTGAAATTCTTCTCAAGGATTAAAAGTTTAGCTAGAGTTCATTTAAAGTAAGTCATGTACAAGGTGTACAATTTCTCCAAAAGAAATTACCATTACAACCAAAAGGTTAACAAGATAAGAATTTACAATAGCAATTTTGAAGATCCAAGAGATCTTTTTTTGATCATACAAATTGTATAAATTTGAGTTTGCTACATTAATAATATGATATTTTTCATTTACCTTTCTATAATTTTATTAGATAATTGAAATTTAACACTTTGTACAACTAATAAAAATTAATGAATTCTTCCATTGTATATTACATATATATAGGCAAAAAATCCAAATTCATACATGCAAATGGATTTACACATTTGAGAACTTATTGGAGCATATGCTAATGTGAAAATGTGCATAAGTAGTTGCATATGTGTAGCTAATAAATTTTAATTTTTGTACTTTATAACCATGGTGCTTACTTAAAAAGCCTAATAGGATTAATTCATGTGTGCATATATTAAAATATAAAGATAAATATTCATCAATTACATAGCATTGCATAATTATAATCATCCACTATAAATAAATCCATGAAGTTAAGCACATATCAAACCACATAAGAATTAACGAGACTCTAAATATATTAGCATATTAGAAGACTTAATTACATCACATACCAAAGAAAACAAGGTCATCTAGAATAGGTGATGGGACGCGATATCGCATGGACCGTGATATCGCGTACGCAATATCGCATCCGCCGCGATATCACGTACGTGATGTATCGTGTGCGATATCACAGTCCACCGTCATTTCTATAAATAAGAGGCAGCTCTCCCTTGTTTCTCAATCTAGATCTAAACCGTAGCCAAACTCTTGCCATTTTTCCATTCTAGAGTTAGAATAATTTCCATGTGCCCATAATAGGAGTCCCAAAGTGAACGGATCTTTATTCTAGCAATTTTGTACCTAAGCACACAATTGTGTACGGCAATAAAAATGAAATTTTGGATAAACCTTGCAGTGCATGGACTAAGCTGATGAGGATTTAATTATTGTTAATTTTTTAAATGCTTTCTTAGGACTTAATCTCTCTCAGCCCTCAACTCTCATAGTTAAGTGTATTTAGTATGACTGCTTCGAGCACGTGCATTACGCTTATTAATCTGAGTAACGAATAGTGTTTGGTAACTCCAATAGCATTGCATTGGTTCAAGGTGTGAAACGGCAAGTGGGAATAGATGCTGATGCTAGGTTAATTAAGGCTTATTTGGTTAAAGTTAGTTACTTAGTCTCTTCAATCCTTTCCTCTCTTAGCATAGGCGATAAAACATAAGAGATATAAAAATTATGTACCTCAAGTTCACTTAACCATACAATCGTGAAAAATACAAGTGAGCTTGGGAAGACAATGATTGATTAACTTTAGGAGTTCCATAAGGTGTGTAGGCACTTAGTTTGCGGAGCTTGACCAGATTGCGCGTGTAATGCTTGTATTTGTATGGTTGAGTGTAGGGGTACCTCGCCACTCATCATTGGTGTCGTTGCTAGGGACTAAGTTGTTTGTGCGCTAAGTAGAACATAGGAAATCATCCACATCGTTGGGAAGCTTAAACGAACCATTAGGGTTAATCAAAAGAAAATTTAAACAACGGTCAATAGCACACTAAAAAGATAAATAATGTCTTCTTCTTCTCATAAAAGCACTTCACCACCTAGGGATCACACAAGAGACCGTCAGCAATCTAACACACATAACCAAAATCCACTAGTTCCTCAAGAGTATCGGGTCATGTATACTCATCACGATGAGTATATACCTAATTTTACCTTTATCCTACATCAAGATGAACAACTGCATTGGCGAGACTTGCAAGGTAACATAGTGTTACCTCTAAATTGTGCAATCCCCAACATGCTCCTTCGTGCTCTTGCATAGATAGGCATGACACATCTATACGTTGAATAAATTGCATGTGATTATCACACAAGAGATTACCATCCCATTGCGGTGCAACGTTTAAGGGACTTGTGGCATGAGAGCTACCATACATCGTTGAAGGACAAAGGGGTCCCGCACGTCCTAAGTGAAATTGGAGATGGTGAACCAGTTATAGCAGGTTCTCTATCGAATGATGTTCCCCCTTATAATGATGGTGAGGAGGTGGGGTATTAGAACTTACACTCCACAATTCATAAACCTGGTTCTGATCCCCATGAACACCAAGTGTTCACTGAGGGAACACAAACACTTGACAAGGGCGGGCATTCGGATCGTCATCATGATTAGGGATGTAACCACTGGAGAGAAGGTAAGAAACATCGTCATGGCAATGGTTCCCCTTCTTCTCCACCTTCATCGCATCATTCAGCCTCTCCTTCCATATTAGGATGCAGTCACAAGGAACACAACCATGAGAATAAGGGTGAGCATAATGAGAACCCTCAACGAGAGAGTCGAGAGTGAGGACGAGGGCATTCTAGAGAGTCAAGGCATAGAAGAAGGGAAAGTAGGAAATCACGTAGGCACCACAGACGCCATGAAAGAGATGACAACAATGAACCCCTACTAGCAACCTAGAGTATGTTAGATATTACGGAGGCTATCAGGATACCTACAAGGCATCAGAAAGATAGTTGGATCAAAAGACTAGACATGAATAATATCCCTCGATTTGAGGGAGGATATAACGTTGATCCACAAAATTACTTACAGGTATTTCATGATGCCTATGCCTTCTAGAATATCAAAAATGAGTGGCAGAAGTTAAAGTTGTTTCCTAGGACACTCATACAAGAAGCGGAAAGTTGGTACCAGTCCTTAGAACTAGAATCTATCAGACGATGGAGTACAATGCTAGAATTATTCAACGATAAATATCAAACGTACTCCAAAGTGTCCAACTTGTGTAAGAAAATCCAAGGATGGAAGCAGGGTACTCACGAACCCTTGGATGCTACCATGGGCCAATATTATGCATTGCTACAATGTTGCTCAAGCCATGCCTACGCACAACAGGATCAACTCCACCACCTTGTAGATGGGGTAAGACACGAAACTAGGAGAACCCTTGGAACATATGCCCAAGGGAGATTATCTGAACTTAGGTCCCATGAAGTTCACAGATTGTTGGAGTAAGTAGCTAAAGAAGAAGGGGAGCTATGGAAAAGAGAAAGCGTGGAAGAATATAACCGCGATCCCTCCCTCTGAAAGAAGGGAGTAAGATTCTGTGAGGAAGAGGATGAATCACCACTCGAGGAGTTGGTGAATAGAAAAACCTTGCCACTTCAAAAGTTAACAACCGAAGTGTCAGCTAAGGTAGATCAAATGTGGGACTCCTTAGACAGTAGGTTCTAAACCATTTTAAAAATTGTAGAGGAGTCTAAGGAACGAAGTAGTGACTCTAATAAGAAAAAGAGGAGAGATTCAGACCATGCACATAACAAGGGTAAGGGAAAGATGAATATTATCGATGAGGTTGTGGATTCGGATATAGACAATGATGGTGGATGTGAGATCTACCAATATGACCATCCTAAGGAATGTTGCCTCATAATCTCACATCTGCAAGAGTTTGGGGTGTATGCACTCAACCCAAGACTTAACAAATGGCAAGCACCCCGAAGGTTACCTTATCCTAAAGGTAACCCAAGACAGTTCCACCAATCGTTGACGTACTACCCAAGTGGAACTCTGTCACAACCTATCGAGCAACACGAGCAGTGGCAATACCCATAGTCATGGGGGATGCAACCATTGAGACAACAATACCCTTACTAGCAACTAGGCGCATATGGCTATTACATGCAACAACCGGTTTCTCCAAGTGACTCTATGGGTCACGTAACTTCACAATGTCACTACCTAGTTCGAGAGTATTTTAAGACTCCCTCTCCTAGAAGAGACACCCCACATGCATACCAAACTCCAAATCCATCTGCAACTCTTATGCCGGTAGCTCCACCACCAACTGCTCCAACAATGCAAATGGTATCTCCCACTCAACTGCAACAACCCAATGTCACGAGGGCTTCAAATCCCCAATTCTCCATTGGTTTTGACAATCTTATGCAAAAAGACCTTTTTTTAGAACCGACAATCCAACTAAGCCCTCACCCTCACAAGCGGTTGAACATCTAAACACCGCCGTACCAAATAAGGTTTCGGGACCTTCTTTAGTCCAAAAATCGAGCTCAATGCACACAGTTATGTTAATACATACTGTCACAGACTACATTAAGATGGGCTACATTTCCAAGAAACTCTTTGACCATGGGAGTCCCCTAATTTATCTCCAAGTTGTTGGGAATGAACCATGTAAGGCTCTTCTTGACTCAGGTTCCAAAGTCAACTTAATATCACGAGAAATGTATAGAGCCTAGAACCTGCCTCCACTCAAGAAGAGCAACATTCAATTAGCGTTAGCTAACCAATCCATCACTGTCCCTTTGGGACTTGTGCAGGACATTGTTACCACTATGTGTGGTTGGTCCTACCTAGCCAATTTCCTAGTGATAGGAGTTAACAATAACAAAGGGGACTTTCCAATTATAATGGAAAGGGCATGGCTCAGTACCATAAACACATGCCTAGGGATCCACAATCTTTCCTTGGAAATATCTAAGAAAAATATTTATGGAAAGATCGAGAGGAAGAAAGTTCCATGCATCACATACAATGATATAGAGGGTGATGATGTATAGTAGCATTCAACATCTCCTGTATGTAACCGGTGTGCCCAAGAGACTCAAATACAAAGATGCCTGTATGTAGCAACCACACAACCAGAAAACACCCAATGGTTGATAGCTAATAAGAAGATCAGTTTACCTACATGCATGGAACTGATTGGGGGAACAATGAGCAACCACAACGAAAGCATAGAAACATTAGAGCATGAGCGTCGTTGACTTCCACCACTTAACCTGAAAACATCAATTGGGAGAAGTTGGACACTTCTAAGAAATTCAAATAAGAGCTCCTTATTTTGGATCTCTCCCTTTCAATTCAATCATGGGGGAGATGGCCACCTATGTTGATCATTTAGGGCCCTTAGTTTCTTTTCAAGTTTTTGTTTTGCACATTTCTTTTTTACAATTTCTTTAACTTTTCTTGTTTTTTTTACAACATCATTTATAATTTTTTCATTTCTTTGTGAGTGTGTGTGTTTCTTATCCATTTCGTTAAGTCTTTCACTTCATAAGTGCTCCAGAGATGGTATGAACATTTTCCATTTATTGCTAATGTTTGGTTTTTACCTTTAAGTTGTGATGTTGATACTAAGGTATGGTTCTTTTGATATGATAGGCAATGAGTCCACTTCATCCATACATCCATAAAATTCGATGGTCTCTCTTGGCTTGGAACTGTACAATCCCTTTCTTCAAAATAATAAGACTTTCAACAAATCGGTAACTGGGTATTTTTCAAACTAAGGAAGGACTCTAGGATTGAAAAGGGTGTGGGTTCAAGGGAACTTGATGCATTTGTGTTGGCCATTCTCTTAGGTGCTTGGATGTTTTTCTTCTTGAGTTCTCTTATCATTTTGACGTTACCCAATTTTCAGGAAGCTAAGTGAATAAAAATAAAAATAATAAGTCTTTGCATGGTGTGGTTCTCACGTGAAAAAAAATAGTGAGAATTCAAAGCACACCCCTTAGATGGAATAATCATTTGGGCTATAAGCACTGGTTATGGAACTAAAATAAACATGTTCCCTCTAATTAAGGCCCTTCTCACTTCCTATCTTCTCATCTTTCATTTCGTTGAAATGGTGGTGGCTCTTTGGAGAAAGCATTCTTATTACTTCGAGAGGATGGATTAGCCGAATGTATTAATGTGAAGTCACTGGATGTGGTTTGTTTGAGACCAAACTTGGAATGGGATCTACTCAGGCACATTAACCATTAGATACACAAGGGGTTGTACACCACCTTGTTCTCTAGACTCCATTCCATTCTCTTGTTTGCATTGTTCTTAGTGTATATTTTGGTTGACACATTATTTTCTTTTTGGTAAATTCTTGTGGTTAAGAATTTAAGTTTTGTTTCTAACGACATTCCCAAAGCCTACGGACTCTTTGAATGTGGGAATGTCAAGGCATTAAGGGCACGAGCCTGCTTTGGGGAGGACCCACTAGCATTCCTATTTGGTGCATCAGTTAATTTCTTTCCCTTAAACATTTTCGCGGTCAGTTTATATTTTGTTCATTTTCATCTTTGACATCCATTTCATTGGCGTTACAGTTGTTTCTTTTTCTCCACCTTTCTTGTTTCTTTTCTCCATTCTATCACTACCGTAGGTTCGATCTTAGTCATATGGGTCCTGAACCAATTTTTTTAATTTTCTTCTAACCCCTACACCTTCGGTAGTCACCATTATTATATCTCCAGAGTCCGTAATCAGCCATACCACAAGTCAGCCAATGGACCTTTCACCGAAGCAAGGTATCAACTGCATTGTGATTCATTTACCCTTGCTAATATAAGATTGTGTTGTGTGTGTAGATGGCAATCATATAACAATAGATTGGATCTGGAGGGAACACTTGTAATGGATCGATGCTGAAGCAGTTATGTAAGGAACAAGATTGATGGTGCGTTTATGGATGGACAAAAAAAGACGCAATCTTGGCATTGGAAGCAACAAAACTTCTTTCTCTCTCTTTCTCTTTCTCAGCTGCCAAATAAGGCCTCATGTCAAATGTATAAAGTGTTCACTCTTGTTGTTGTGAACACCAGTTTTGTCATGTTCTGTGATGATGATCCATTCACATGTCGTCCCATTCACCATTAGTTCCATTCAAGTCAATAATCCCATACCTTCCCAATATTTTGTAAGGAACTCAAGGACAAGCTTTTATTCATTCATGGGGGTATGATGGGACATGATATCACATGGGTCGTGATATTGTGTACGCGATATCGCATCTATCGCGATATTGTGTATGCGATGTATCATACGCGATATCACATCTTTTCCTATGATATCGTGTACACGATATCACACCAGCCACAATATCGTGTACGCGATATCGTAGGCCACCACCATTTCTATAAATAAGAGGTAGCTCTCCCTTGTTTCTCAATCTAGATCTAGACTGTAGCCAAACTCTTGCCATTTTTCCATTCCAGAGTTAGAATAACTTCCATGTGCCCACAGTAGGAGTCCCAAAGTGAACGGATCTTTATTCGAGCAATTTTGTACCTGAGCACACAATTGTGTACAGCAATAAAGATGAACTTTTGGATAAACCTTGCAGTGCATGGACTAAGCTAATGAGGATTTAATTATTGTTAATTATTTAAATGCTTTCTTAGGACTTAATCTCTCTCAACCCTCAACTCTCATAGTTAAGTGCATTTAGTACGACTGCTTCGAGCACGTACGTTACACTTAGTAATCCTAGTAACGAATAGCGTTTGGTAATCCCAGCAGCGTTGCATTGGTTCAGGTGTGAAACAGCAAGTGGGAATGAATGCTGATGATAGGTTAATTAAGGCTTAGTTGGTTAAAGTTAGTTACTTAGTCTCTTCAACCCTTTCCTCTCTTAGCATAGGCGATAAAACATAAGAGATATAAAAATCATGTACCTCAAGTTGACTTAACCATAAAACCATGAAAAATACAAGTGAGCTTGGGAAGACAACGATTGATTAACCTTAGGTGTTCCATAAGGTGTGTAGGCACTTAGTTTGCGGAGTTTGACCAGATCGCGCGTGTAACACTCTTATTCGTATGGTTGAGTGTAGGGGTACCTCGCCACTCATCAATAGGAATATTACATTTTTATCTTTTGGAATCTTTCTCTTAGGAGAATTGAGGACGAGTGGTATGTAGGTCATCCTCAATTTCTAAGTAGCTTCATGAGTATCATGCTTATTTCATATAATCTTTATCATTGGTATTAGTTTGTTTAATTTTGTTTTCATATGATCAACAATCTAAAATCAATTGTTAACAAAACTTACATATAGTTGTAATTGCACAGCTTGCCAATTGATCACATGAGCTAGAATCATAAAGATACTTTTATAACATAGAAATATGAAACACATCATGAATTTCTTAAAGTTGTAATAAAAACTATTTTGATAAGCCACATCATGAACTCTTTTGAGAATCTTAAAAGGTTAAATAAATAAGGTGCCAACCTGCTTTTTCAACCAAATCACATTAATCCCATAAAAAAGAGGTCTTTTAAAAGATATAATCACAGATATTAAAATTTAAAAATCTTATTACATTTGCCTACTGGACATAGAAATCTTGAGTTGCTTTTAATTTATCTTTAATGATTTGAAGTGCTTATATATTATACATCAAAATATTGATCCTAATTTATTGTTGATCTTGTAGATAAAGATTTAAATTTGAAACTAATTAACTTAGAAGAATGGTTTAAAAGAAGACCCTTAATAGCATGTGGTATTAGACTATAGGAGAAAAGAAAATCCATTTGCATTAAGTCTAATAAATATCTTTAGCATAAAAGCCTACTTATCTAAGGATAAGGATAATTATCGAGAGGCTAAATGCTCATCCTTCAACACATGGTCCTAGGAGGGTAGTGGATGAGTAAAAGCTTAATCTCTTTTGAGTAGTTACACCTAGAATCAAATCCAAGTCTTAGGAATAGAGAAAGAAGCATCTTATCATCACTTTAAGTGGTGGTCCCTATAAAAGCCTCCTTATATGTTTGTTAAAATTGCAATGCAAATTAACATTGGAACTGTTCAAACTCATGTAGCATTTACACTAAGGTGTTAGCCTATTAGTTAGACTCTTGATTTGGAGGTTCTAGGTTGTAGGTTCGATTTAGTGGGTAATGTTAAGTTATAAAGTTCTAATTTAACTATATACCTTGGGGGGTTCTTAACTGTTAAAAATAGAAAGTTTTAAGTTCTAACACCAAAGAAGAAGAAGACTTATGTGGGACCTCATTTCCTCTTAATACAAGAAGGTGAATTAATCTTTGAAGAGATTAACATATGTGGATGTAGTATTGGAGGATAAGGAACATATCTTTCTTATTTGTCCTTATGTTAATCTATTGAGATTTTAAATGATTTACTTCAATTTTTTTAAGTATAACAATCAACTGTGGATTATTTTATTAAAGAGGTCTTCAAGATTCATCAAAAACATATTAAAACCTTGTAAAAAGTATTTTTTTTATCCTATTAACATTTTGAAAATCCATTAGAAAATAATAAAGCATTTCTAATTCTATATTTATATAGTCTATACTCTTTTAAAACAAAATTTGATTAAGTAGTATAAATGCTTAATTAGAAATAAGAAGAGGATCTTTCTTAGAAATTAGCAAGATATTTTTGCATACATGATCAAAAAGGAGCTTAAGAGATTTTGAAATTCTTTTCAACATAAAATGTCTCCATCACTTAAAATCTCTTTTCATGATATTTGCATTTTTTATAATAAGCTTTTTCATGGGAGGATAATTGATGCTCTAGTCTTACTCAAGCTTCCTTATATTTCACTCCGAGTGAGGTGATAGATAACATTAAGAGATCAACAACTAATGAAGCTATGGATCCTAATGTTTTGTATGCTAAATTGCTTTAATGAATAGAAACTCCTATTCATAAAGAAATTTGTCGAAGGATAAACATAGTGGTTGATGATGGCTTGGACCCACGATGAAAGTTTAGTAAGGTAATACTTTTATATAAAAAAGGTAACAAAAATAATCTAAATCACTATTGAATGATAGTGGTTTGTAATATCTTTGCTAAGCTATTAGGCACCGATGAGTCATGATTTAACTAGCTCTGATATTAGATATATCCGATATCAGAACCTCAACATCGAATACCCAATGTTGGAACCCAGAATGCAATGTTAAATATCTGATATCGTGAGGTATATGTTGGCTTATAAATATAGCACTTGAGCTCACAGTTTTTCATAGTTTTTTTGTCATAGATAGTGAAGCTTTTACAATTTGTTATCTCCAGAGTTAGAATATTTTCTAAGTGTTGTTAGTAGGACTCTAAGTGTATACAAATCTTTATTCGAGCACTGATGGACCTAAGCATAGCACGAAGAATATATCAATGTTTCCCTAATGCATTTAATATTCATACACTTTATTTTCATGCACTTCACTTTAATGCACTTCAATTAAGCAATTAATTTCTAGTTGTTAATGAACACAAGCATGACCACCTCAAGCATACATGTAGCACTTGATAATCTAGAAACGCTTAACATTTGGTAGCCTAGCAGTGCTATACATGTTCATGATGTGTTTGGAAAGTGGGAATGGGTACTTTTGTTAGGCTAGCTAGGCTGTAGATAAATTAGATCTTAAATTACTCTACCTTCCATTCTTATTGTAGCTGATTAAACTTACAAAACACAAAATGATAAAAATCATATACCTTAGTTGCAGTTAACCATATACTTGTACTTCATGAGTGGAACTGAGAAGATAATGAACGTTCTCAATGCCCATTTTACTTCCTAGAGAATTAGTGCATTAGAAAACTATAAGTTCATGGAATTTGACCAGATCACATGTGAATGCGTTAGTGATTCGTATGGTTGGACGTAGGGGTACCTCACAACTCATCATTGGTGTTGTTGTTGAGGACCTTTTAGTTGTTTCATGCACTATCTAAGATTTAGCGAAAATTATTTAAAATCATTAGAATGAACCCTAGAGTCATATCATATCTTAAGATAACTACAACAATATTTAGAAGCATACTGTAATTTTTATTTTCTAACATAAAATGTCTTCTTTTCATCGGAGTAATTCTTCACCCAAGTTTGACGGAGTTCATCAGCCAGTGCCTCAACAATACCAAGTGGTATATGCTCATCCTTATGAGTATGTACCGAATTTCACCTTCATCCTACACTAGGATGAATAACTACGGTGGCATGACATGGAGGGCAGCATCATGTTGTCTCCTGATCGATTCATTCTTACAATGCTCCAGTAAATGCTTATATAATGGGATGTCCATGAACTTCATAATTAGTATGTTGTGCAAGATATTGATGCTTGGGATTATCGGCCCACCAAGGCATAGAATCTATGGGATTGATAGCTAGAATAACATCATGAATCTGCAAAAGGGATAAGGTTTTAATGATCCTTCATTCCTGCTGTATCAAAAAGATGGTGGTGAGCCCTTCTCTTGGGGCTTTCCAATTAGTGAAATTTCTCTTTTTGACTTTAGTGAAAGAGGTTAAAACCAGAACCTACAGTCCATAATTCATAATCCCAGTTCTGGTAAAAATGTATCCAATGACAAAGAAGAATCCAAAGAGGCAAGTCAAGTCAGGGATGCAGACATGAAATAAGATCATGATAGTGGTCACAATCACTAAAGAAGTGGTAGTAGGCACTGTGATGATGTTAGTCTTCCTTCCTCTTCACCTTCATCATCATCATCTTCTTCTTCTAGCTCTAACCATAATTGCAAGGGGCATGACCATGATGGAGGTGACTAAAATAACCAACAAGACTGAAATGACCAATGAGCCCATTAGGTAAGGCAAGACCAAGGGCATGGACATTCAAGAGAGGTACATTGCCATGAGCGAAGGGGTAGCAGAGGGCATCATAGGCACCAAAATTAAGGCCTCAATGAGCCTTTAATTGCTACTTGAAGTATGCTAAACATCACAGAGGCAGTATGAATTCTAATAAGGCATGTAAAGAATAGTCAAATCAAAAGACTAGACATGAACAATATCTCTCAACTTGAGGGGGAGTATAACTCAGATCTGTAGAACCATCTCTAAGCTTTCCAAGATGCATGTGCCTTACAAAATATAGAGAATGAGTGGAAAAAGCTTAAGTTTTTTTCAAAGATACTCATTAAAGGAGCACAGAACTAACACTAGTCTTTAGAACTAGAATCTATCAAATGATGAAGTACCATGCTTGAATTGTTCAATGGAAAATATCAAAAATACTCCAGAGTGTCCAACTTGAGTAGGTAGATCTAAGGATGGAAATAAGGAACACATGAACCCTTGGATGTTGCCATAGGACAATACTATTTCTTAATGCATAGATGTCCTGGCCATGGTTATTCTCAACTAGATCAAATTCACCACATTGTAGACAGGCTTCAATATGAAATGAGAAGAACCCTTGGTGTCTATGTCCAAGGGTGGCTAGCAGAATTAAGTGCCCATCAAATCCAAAGATTAATCAAGTAGGTAGCTAAAGAGGAAGGTGAATTAAGAAAATGAGAAAGTGAAAAAGAGTAGAATCGTAATCCTTCCATTCGTAAGGGGAAGGTTTAGTTCTGTAATAGTGAAGAAAAATTAGCACTCGATGAGGTGGTGAAGAGGAAAACCTTGCAACTCCAAAAATTTCAATATGAAATTATGACCAAGGTTGATTAGTTATGGGACTCCAAGGATAGTCGATTTCAAGCTATCCTAAAAATTACTGAAGAGCCCAAATAACAAGGTAGTGATCATGAGCATAGGAGGCATAGAGAAGTTGAATGTGCATATTAAAGAGGTAAGGGTAAGATTGCTACAATAGAAGAAGTTGCAGGAAGCAAATCAAATGATGATGGTGGGTGTGACATCTACTAGTATAAACATCCCAAGTGATGTTACCTCATAGTGTCACACTTATAGGATTCTAGGGTGTACGCTTTAAATCCACAACATGCACAAAGACAAACACCCAAAAGATTATGTTATCCTCAAGGTACTTCTAGGTAGTTCTACCAATAACAATAGTATTATCCAAGTGTAACTCCTCTAGAACCATATGAGAAATATCAACAGTGGTAGCAATTACAATCATCGGCACTAGCACCACCAAGGTAGCAATACCCTTATTGATAACCTAATCCATATGGGTATTACATTCAACAACCTTTATTTCCATGTGACTCTTCTTATCAAACTCATTCTCCACATGCAAGGAGGGATACCACCTTTTATCCTGATCCTCCTCCTAATCCTTTTGCTAATGCTCCAACACCCTCAACTCCATTACCTCTTGCTCCATCTATGTAGGGTAAAATTCCCGTTCAACCATAGTAACAAACTACTACAAGGGCAATCAACATAAAGCCAAATCCCTAGCCAAGTGGCTCAAAACACTGATCCTAAAAGAGGCCATTATTCCACACAAAAATTCCTAAAAAGCCCTCATAGACCAATGTGGCCAAACACCTTGTCTCTTCTCCACCATATGCATTAAACCCTATTGGGGTTCCTTCAAATCAAACATCTCCTCAAACCCACACAGTCATGATAAATCACACCATATTTGATTGGATTAAGGCTAGTAATCTTCCAAAAAAACTATCTGATCTTGGAAGTCCTCTCATTTACCTACAAATTGCTAGAAATGACCCATGCAAAGCTCTTCTTGATTCAAGTTCAAGCATGAATCTCATTTCTTATGAAATGTACAAATCCTAGAACCTACCACCTCTCAAGAAAAGTGACATTCATCTAGAGTTAGTAGACCAATCTGTCATTGTTCCTTTAGGACTAGTGGAGAACATTATGACCACTATTTGGTGGGTGGTCTTGTCCTACTAACTTCCTAGTAATTGAGGTCAACAAATGCAACAAGGACTTTCCTTTCATTATGGGAAGAGCTTAGCTAAGCACTGTTAATGCAAGAATAGGCATCCATGAACTCTCCTTGGAGATTTCTAGGGAGAATGAATTTGGGCTGATCAAGAGGAAGAAAGTTCCATGTATCATGTATAGTGATACCGGGTGCAAATATGTATGAAAGTTATGGTCCATCAAAAGCATATTCACTGCCACCTGTAGCCAATGTGCAACTAAACCTAAAATTCACAAGTGCCTATACATAGTAACCACTAAACCAAAGGGCACCTAGTGACTGACAACTAATTCTACAAGTAGCACAAAAAGAATGAAACTTGATGAGGACCTAAACAATAGGCCATTGGTTAAGATAAAGTAGACAAAACCTTTCCATGAGCCAACATAGGCCAGAACAACAAATGTCTTCGTAGATGGACAACCACGTTCAACATGTCGCATCTCTCTCTTCAAATTTAGTCATGGAGAAGATGACCATTCATGCTGACTATATAAGTAGCTCCTCAATTTTTCATATTTTTGTTTTACCACTTTTACTTTTTTTTTGCATATTCTTTATTTTACATCTTGTTTTCATGCTATTAATCTTTTCTAATTTTTTATGTCATTGTTAGTACATTTGTTATTTCCTAAATATTTTACACTTTCTTTTATATTTTTTTTTATTCTGGTGTGTTTTTCTAACTTTTTGTTAATAAGTGCCAAGCATAATGATAATTCGTTGCTTGATGGTGATATGTACTATTCAGTTATTTGATTGTTGGTGTCTAGATTCTAGCTTTAAATTTTGTTATGAATAATTAGGACCTGGTTTCTTTTTCATGAAATAAGCAATGAGTCCACAACATCCACCCATCTACAAACTCTATGCTTTTTCTTGTTCTGGAAATGTGCAGTCTCTTTTTCATTAATAAAACTTTAATGAACCTGTGACTTTGATAGTTTTTGGATTTAGAAAGGATTCAAAGTTTTGAACAGGGTGTGACTTCAAGGGTATTTTGTATTCTTTATGCCTTTCTACTTACTTGGGTGCATGTGTGCATTCATGAATTTCTTACCATTCCATGTCAACCAATAATAGGAAGTTGAATAAGTCTTTGCATGGTGTGGTTCTTATTGAAAAACAATAATGATGGAAATTGAAAGCACACCCCTTAGAAAAAATAAATAGGCTACAACCACTGGTTATGGGACTAGAAAGACATGTTACCCATGCCTGAAGGTCCCCTCTAACTAAGGCTTATCCTCACTTCCTACTTCTCTTTTCTTCTCCAATAAGGAATGGTGGCTATTCTATGGGAGCACTCTTGTATCTCAAGGGGGTGGACTAGTCTTAGAATGGTGATATGAAGTCATTGAACATGGTTGGTTCTGGTCTAAACTAAGGATAGATTTTATCAAGTCATTTAACCATAAAATTCACAAGGGACATCATGTCACCTTAATCAGGAACTCCATTCCACTCTCTCTCATCCATCTATGCTTTCCATGTTTCACCTCACTATTGGTTTCATGTTCTTGTTCGATGTCTTGGTTTGAAGTGTCAAAATTCTTAGGTAGTTTCTTCTAGGTTTTTTGTACTTAACCTTTTATAATCGTTAATCATCCATGAAGCCCACTGACTCCTTGGTTTGGGGTTATGCAAGGGCATAAAAGGCCTGTGCCTGCTTTGGGGAGGACCCACTTGCATATCTTTTGATTAGGTTAGTTAAGTTCTTTATCCTTAGATACTCTTACAATCAAATCCTTTTGTTTACCTCATCAATTACATCTAATTGTGCACATCTTCACAACCTTTTTTAATATACTTTCCTTTTTATTATTGTAAATTCTTACACCCTCTTTAAATATTTTCTTGTGTTAAACTTTTTCAAATTTACTGGAACACTTTTTCATGTTACCCTATTTGTCAGTCTTCCCACTAACACTACTAAAGGAATCAATCTACCATAATCACAACCTAGCCAAGTGTAACCACTGATGAGACAAGGTACTTAATAACTATGTATTACACATTACATACTAATTTGTGATTTTTTTGTGATTGCAATGGGAAGCATGGACTAGAAGTAGGACTATCTTCACCAAGGATGATGCAACTATATCACATGACGAGGACCATTCATGATCGTTGGATCTTCTCTCTTGCTCTTCAGCTACCAAGAAGAGTGGATGTCAATTTTATCTAGGGTGTTCACTTCTCTTATCATGAACATCCAATTTTGTAAAAGATTGTAAATCTGTACACTTGGACACTCAAAAAATTTTCTATTCCATTTGAGTCAGTTTGTATGTCAATCAATAATCCCATACCTACCCAATATTTTGTAAGGAACTCATTTCTTCCCTTCTTCACTGAAGGACAAGTTTTCATTCAGTCATGGGGGTATGATAAGTTATGATTTGACTAGCTCCAATATCCAAACTTAATTCTTGGGATCAAACAAGCACTTAATTCTGCTAACTAACCATGGGCATTAACACCAAGGGTTCTTCTCGTTTCATATCAAAGCTTGTCTACAATGTGATGAAGTTGATCCAGTTGAGAATAACCATGGCTAGGACATTTGTATATTAAGGAATAGTATTGGCCTATGGCAACCTCCAAGGGTTCATGTGTTCTTTGTTTCCATCCTTGGATCTACCTCCTCAAGTTGGACACTGTAGAGTACGTTTCATATTTTTCATTGAATAATTCAAGCATGGTACTCCATCATCTAATACATTTCAATTCTAAGGATCAGTACAAGTTCTCTGCTTCTTTAATGAGTGTCCTTGGGAACAACTTAAGCTTTTTCCACTCATTCTCTATATTTTGTAAGGCACATGCATTTTGGAAAGCTTAGAGATCATTTTGCAGATCTAAGTTAGATCCCCCTTCAAATCAAGGAATATCATTCATGTTTAGTCTTTTGATCCAACTATCCTTTACATGCCTTGTTGAAATTCATATTGCCTCTATGATGTTTAACATGCTTTGGATAGCAAGCAAATGCTCATCGAGGTCTTGATTTTGGTGCCTACAATGCCCTCTACTATCCCTTCATTCATGGGGATGTGCCTCTCTTGAATGTCCATTCCCTTGGTCTTGCTTTGCTTGATGGTCCTGTTAATCATTTTGATCCCATCAGTTATTTTGGTCACCTCCATCAGAGTCATGCCCCTTGCAATTGTGATAAAAGCTAGAAGATGATGATGATGATGATGAAGGTGAAGAGAAAGGAGGACTAGCACCATCAAGATGCCTACTACCACCTCCCTAGTGATCGTGACCACAATCACGATCTTGTTTCTTGTCTACATCCTTGCCTTCACTTGCCTCTTTGGATCCCTCTTAGTCATTGGATCCATTTTTACCAGAACCAAGATTGTGAATTGTGAACTGCAAGTTCTGGTTTTGACCTTTTTCACCAATGTCAAACAAAGGAATTTCACTAAATGGAAAACCCCTAGAGAATGACTCACCACCATCTTTTTGATATAGCAAGAATGGGGAATCATTAAATCCTTTTCCCTTCATAGATTCATGATGTTATTCTAGTTCTCAATCCTGTAGATGTTATGCTTTGGTGGGATGATAATCCCTGGCGTCAATATCTTGCACAACATACTCAGCATGAAGTTCCTGGAGACCCCATTATATAAGCATTTGTTAGAGCATTGTAAGAATGAATTGATCGGGAGGCAACATGATGTTGCCCTCCATGTCACGCCACCGTAGCTGTTCATCCTAGTGTAGGATGATGGTGAAATTTGGTACATACTCATTAGGATGAGCATATACCACTTGGTATTGTTGAGGCACCAACTAATGAACTTCATCAAACTTGGACAAAGAATCGCTCCTATGAACAGAAGACATATTATGTTAGAAAATAAAAAGCATAGTGTGCTTCTAAATACTTTTGTAGTTATCTTAAGATATGATATGACTCTAGGGTTCATTCCAATGATTTTAAATAATTTTTACTAAATCTTAAATAGTGCATGAAACAACTAAAAGGTCCCTGGAAATGGCACCAATGATGAGTAGTGAGATACCCCTACGCCAAACCATACGAATCACTAAGGCATTCACACATCATCCGATTGAATTCCATGAACTTATAGTTCTTGAATGCACTACTTCTCTAGGAAGTAAAATGGGCATTAGGAATGTTCGTTGTCTTCTGAGTTCCATTCATGAAGTACAAGTATATGATTAAGTGTAATTGAGGTATATGATTTTTATCATTTTCTGTTTTGTAAGTTTAATCGCCTATAATAAGAATGGAAAGTAGAGTAATTTAGGATATAATTCATCTACTTCCTAACTAGCCTAACACAAGTACCCATTCCCACTTTCGAGACACATTCTGAACACGTATAGCACTACAGGGCTACTAAGAGTTAAGCATTTATGGGTTACCAAGTGCTACATGTATGCTCAAGGTGGTCATACTTGTGTTCATTAACAACTGAAAATTAACTACTTAATTGAAGTGCATTAAAGTGAAGTGCATGAAAATAAAGTACATAAATATTAAATGCATTAAGGAAACATTCATCTACTCTCAATGCTACAAGGATGATCAAAAGGGTTCATTTTTATTCCCATCACACTATTGTGCTTAGGTACATTAGTGCTTGAATAAAGATCCATACACACTCAGACTCCTGCTACAGGCACTTAGAAAATATTCTAACTATGGAGAAAACAAATTGCAAAAGCTTCACTATCTATAACAAAAAAAACTATGAAAACCTATGAGCCCAAAGCCTATATTTATAGGCTGGCATATACTTCACAATATTGCATATTCGACATTGCATCCTAGGCTCCAACATTAGGTATCTGATGTCGAAGCTCTAATATCAAATATCCGATATCAGAGCCAGTCAAATCATGACTCATTAGGAACGCTTCTTGAAAAAGGATTAGGCACTTGGGTAGAAATTAATAATAAAAGGGCAATTTGCTAGCTAGGCTTCACACAAAACCAATCCAGTATTGATCATTTAATTACTCTTTGATATTGTATAGAAATTGCAAAAAAGCCCAACAAAGAAATTTTCATTTGTTTTGTTGATTTTGTAAAAGCATATGACTTAGTGGTCTGAACAAAGTTATAGGAGTGACTTAATTATTTAGGAATTCCTACAAAGTTAATAGTAGTAACTCAAAAGTTGTATGAGGAAGTCATAATTGAGGTCGAGGATAGTATATCAGAGGATAAATTTTAGTTTTAGAGTAGAATTGGAGTAAAGCAAGGTTGTCCTTTATCTCTAACTCTCTTCAATCTCTTTATTGATGAATTACAAGATTGGTTATGTAAAGGTGATCAAGAGCATGTTATAAAACTAAGATCTCAAACAATACACCTACTTCTATATATAAATGATGATGCATTAATTTCAACATATAAATAAGGTATGCATAATATCTTACAAGTGTTAGAAAACTTTTGTCTTTCATTGAGTTTGGGTCTGAAGGTTAATATGGAAAAAACAAAAATGATGATATGGGGTATCAGAAATATAAATTTTAGTTTTATTTTGGGATCTACCAAAAAAAGAAATTATGAACTCCTTTAGATACTTGGGGCTTCATTGTGGAAACAACTACAGATGGGATAAATGTGTCAAAGAAAGAATAGCAGGAGGAATTAAAGCTCTATATACAATTAAAAGCAAATGCAAGGCATTAGTAGGAAATAATTCTTCCAATCTATCATTTATCCAACTGTATTGTATGGGTGTGAAGTGTGGGGACCAAGTCTCAATGCAAAAAACTAGTAGGCTATTGAAAGAGTGTAACAGATTTTTTTATTAGATGAATTGCAAGTAAAACCTTAGACAGCTTATTCCATGTAGCTTTTGGAGTGTGATGTGCTTCCCCTAGAAGCTTCAATTCTCTATCAATTTATTGCTTATACTTAAAAACTCTTAAAATTAGAGCATCCAAAGTTTTCTAAAAAAAGTCTTTGAAAGTACAAGAGAAAACGGTTGGTATTTTTAGGGAATACAATGGCTCAAAACTTGGAATATCTTAATGGGGGTGATGCAAAATAATCCTAAACATATTCGGAAATTAGTAAAACATTAGATATTAACAAGGTTATGATCAAATACTGAAGAAAAGAAAAAATTTCTACTTAGAGCATATTAAAGGTAATTCTTTAGATTCAGCAGTCCAGTATCTTATGGCCAATATCCAAATTCGAGCTTGTAGTTTTATCAACAAGCTCTGTTTGAGTTTACATCATCTAAGGATTGAAAAGGGAAGATGGATTCACATGCCAAGGGGAAGCCCTTGACGATGAGCAACGTGTTTTTCTTAGTTACCATGTGATAGGTCATTTGAGGTAGAAATACAATATTACTACTAATAAGTTGTATGATTTGTTTTTGATACATCTTGTGGTGGTTGGCCACTTTATTGAGTTAGTTGTTCTTCATAACATGAATGTACTGGCAAATCCTTTGGGCCTGCAAATGTTAATAAATCAGTTTCAATTTCAATTTCATAATATATAAGTTAGGTTTCTTTGTAATAAATATATATTATTTAAGTTTATTATCGCAAAAGAAACATCTTAAAACCTTGTAAAAAGTATTTTGGTTTATTTGCAAAACCTTTGAAATTTCTTCCATGACTAATAAAATATTTTCACTTCAATATTTGTATGTACAATGGTTTTTTTTCTTGTGCAGCTTTTCTTTTGTTGGTGTTATCTTGGAAAAGTTAGAGGAAGCACCTCCTTCAGTAGTTGTGGACGTAAGGAAAGATCACGAATGAATCCACTCTATGAAAAAGTGATTGGCTTGGCTCCACAGAACACAAACATTGCTAATATGTAAATGCCGATGAAAATTTCCTCAAATTTCTCAGTAACATTTTTGTTGCATGATAGTTATATAAATCAGAAATCATAACCATTGCACGTGCTCTTTTGTAGTAAATAGATCAACTTCATTTTAATAATCAATTTAAGAGTTTAACCTGTTCGAATTTTGTTTGCGTGTGGAAGATAAATTCAAGCTATAAATTTAAAGCAAAAGCAGAATCTGAGATCTTAAAGGGCCGAACAGACTTCTAGATTTCTGTGCTCTGAACAGACTTCTAGATTTCTGTGCTCTGATTCTGTCTTCCTAGAAAATGGCAAAATGCGTATTCTTAGCTTTGAAGCTTAGCATAGTATTCATAACGTACTATTGCCAAAGATAGATTCGCTACAGTGAAGGGGAAAAAAATATGCGGAACATCCTATTTTCTAAAGCCATATCCGCTACAGTGAAAGTGGAAAGTACGGGTTTCAATTAAAATATGCGGATCTAGAGCCACAGTGAAAGCGAAAAGTGTTTCAATTACTTTCCCGTCTGAAGCATTCTGCAATCTATTTTCTAAAGGCACAGGGAAAGCTAACAAGCTAACAAGTGTTTCAATTACTTACACGTCTATCCTGGTTATGAAACATTCTGTAATTTAATTTTCTTCTGAAAATCACAGTTGCTTCTTTACTCTTTAGAAACTGCAAAAATGTGCATGCTTGGCTTTGAAGGTTAGCATAGCATCTGTAACCTTTTATTTTTCAAAGACCATATTCCAAAGCCATGTTTGTTACAGACCCATCTTTTGACTGCAACAGAGAGTACGTGATACGACTGTGGGACGGCCGTGCCAGGTATTGGCCCATGGAGCATGGTTCTTCTTACGCTGTAGTCAAACTTAACAACCCCGTCTTCAGAGTAGAGTATAGAGGAGCAGCGTTTCATTGTTTGGGTTTCTGATTTTGATTATGTAACACTAACTTATCGCATAGCCTTCCTTCAAAATATGAATATCCATCGTACTGTATCCCTTTGGAAAACTGCAAACACTACATCACTTTAGACTCGTGGACATGAACTTATGAAGTATAACGATGCTATATGGCCACCATTATTAATCTTGAACGTTGAAACTCAAATCGGTTACCACTCGTGAGGCAGACATCTTGGCAGTACGTAAATATTTGGGTTGAAACGCTTCTATAAATAAATATTTAGTGAGTTTCCTCATAAACTTTGGGATGCTAGATATTGGAGCGGTACATAAATATTTTCTTTATAAATTCTTTGATAAATAAATACTCCTTGAATTTTCTGATAAACTTTGTAAGCAAGCTGCTGAAATAGTGACCAAACAGGTAGGTAGACTAATAAACTTCAATCAAACTACACTCCAATGATTGCAGAAGAACTATTGTTAATAGACACATTGATAAGTTTAGTAAATTATGTAAACAATGTGTAACAAAGTTGTCAAGCGACATTCTTGGTACTTGAAGTTCTTTTTGTTAGAGATGGCAATGCCAAAGTTTATTAATATTAAAATATAACTATTGATAATTATAATAATTTAAAATTTTAGCAATTATTAAAGTTTTAAAGATGATTTCCGGTTAATTTTCTCCTAATTATTTATGCTTTGTTGTCATTTAGGTTCTCCCTAATTTGATAACAAGGTACTTCTTTCTCAAATTGTAAGACCTTATTTTAAGCTTTGATGTAGCCACTCAAAAGAGGTTGGGCTTTCACTTCACTTCCAACCCTTGTAGGAAACAACCTTGGTAGGATGAGCATTGAGCTTCTAGGTAATGATCCTTTTTTATTTATTCAACAATTCCTTTCAGTTTATTGAGATGTAACAAAATTTCATAAAAATGAAAAAGGTTTTATTGGGAGGAGATTAACTATGTAAGCCATTTTCATGTTAAGATGACTAATGGGAAAATTTAGATGCAACTAAGAATCCTTTTGCTGTTTAAACTCAATTACAAATGTTGAGAATGATGCCAATGTTGTTAGAGGTATTGGAACTTGAAATAATTGAAACATGGGTACACCCGAAGATATATAGTCCACATAAAACTTTATAACTCAACACTTCTCATCAAAATTGGATCCATCACTTAGAGTTTCCAAATCAAGAGTCTTGCCACTAGGCTAACATCTCATTGTTACAAATATTGTTAGGACTAAGACCATCCTTTGTACAAACAGTTAATTTTTCTCCCTTTATTTTTCAAAGCATGAATTATAAGGTTGTACACTTTAGTAGACATCCTTAAAATTAGAAAAACTTTTCTACTCCGTATTAAGCATGTGATGTACTCTAGTAATTTTAGTTAATATTAATATTATTTTTAGGTTGACAACCTTCCCTTCTCCTCATTTTAAAATATATTATTGATAGAGCAAAAGTTCCACATAAGAAAATATTTTTGTGCTTTGTAAACTTCTCTAAGATTTGTGATTTAGTCAATTGAAATAAATTACAAAGATGCCTAAATAATTTATAAAGTTTTCATTACATTGTGTTGGAACTCAAATTAATTTTTGAACAATATTTACTCCTAAGACATGTAATCAAATTAGAACTTTATAATTCAGTATTATAAATAAATAAAAAGTGAAGTGTTAACTTAGTGGTAAGATTCTTGATTTGGAAACTTCGAGTTATAAGTTCAATTCTAGTAGGTAATGTTGAGTTATAAAGTTCCAAGTAGACTATATATCTTGAGGTGTACCTGTATTTGAATTATTTCATGTTCCAACCCCCTACTATTGCCTACCATTGTAAACTAGTAACTTTAAGTTTCCAAATCAAGAGTCTTAACACTAGGCTTACACCTCATTTATATTTCCATAACACTATTATCAATCCTCGCTAGTGATAAGTGGCTCAAGTACTTAGTTTAGTGTCTTGTTAAACAAAAGTTTACTAGTTCAAGTAACACTTAAGACATTGCTATATTCCTTTAAAATTCTAGTATAATGTTGGTTATATATCTTAGGATATACTTATAGTCAATTTTTAAGGTTCTAACATCCCCAACCAAGCATAGAAATTGACAGGCACTCCAAAAAATATATTTAATAAATATATATTATGATTTCAATTCACACTACAAGATGATGATGGCTTATTTTAGGATTTTTTTAAAAAAATGCATTATAGTAAAAAACCTTTTTTTATTTTTAATTTATTTTATAGACAAAATACCCTTTGATAAGCATTGACCACTTCAAATTTTATCCCATGTCCCAACTATTATTAATCATGTAGCCAATGATAGGCAGTTTAAGTGATTAGCTCATTATCTTACTAGGCAAGAGATTGTCAATTCAAGTTATACTTTACACATTGTTATATTTTTCTAATTTCTCTAATGTATCATGTTGACTATATATCTGAAGATATACCTATAGGCAAACTATATTAGATCCCTTG
>MNCI01002120.1:161213-171644 GCA_015680685.1 Gnetum montanum | reverse complement strand
GAATCCCAAGAACAAGGTGGTGTACAGCCCCTTGTGTGTTTTATGATTAATGTGACTTGGCGAATCTCATTCCAACTCTGGCTCAAACCAACCACTTCCAGTGACTTCGCATCAATGCATTTGGTTAACCCATCCACTTGGATAACAAGGATGCATCTTTGAAGAGCCACCACCATTTCGACGAAACAACAGAGAGAATGGGAAGCGAGCGGGGCCTTAGTTAGAGGGAACACTTTGGTTCCATAACCAATGCTTACAGCCCAAATTTTATTTCATCTAAGGGGTGTGCTTTGAATTCTCACTTTTGCTTTTTGCTTTCTTTCTTTTTTTCTTTTTCCCTTTTTTCTCTTTTTTTTTGTGTTTTGTGTTTTTATGCGTGGGGGCCACACCATGCAAAGACTTCTTATTTTTATTGTCTCAGCTTTTGATTATTGGGTAACATCAGAACGACAAGAAAACCCAAGAAGAAAACATTCAAGCACCCAAGTGAATGACCAACACGAAAACATCAAGTTCCGGTGAAGTCACACCCTTTACAATCCTTGAGTCCTTCTGTAGTTTGAGAAATGCCCAGTCACTGGTTCGTTAAAGTGCTTATTGGAAGGGAACTATACATTTCCAAGCCAAGGGAAACCATAGACTTGATGGATGGATGGATGAAGTGATCTCATTGCCTGCCATATCAAAAGAACACACCTTAGTATCAACAATGTAACTTAAAGATAAAAACCAAACATGAGCAATTAATGAAAAACAGTTCATCCCATCGGCCCGAACACTTATTGGGTGGCGAACTTACATGGTGGATGACACACACACACACAAAAAATGGAAAAAGTATAACGATGTTGTAAAACAAAAAACAAGAAAAGTTAAAGAAATTTGTAAAACAAAAATGTGTAAAACAAAAACGTTGTAAAACAAAAACGTGTAAAACAAAAACTGAAAAAGAACTGAGGGCCCCATATGGTTAGCATAGGTGGCCATCTCCCCCATGACTGAGTTGTAAGGGAGAGATCCGAAATAGTGAGCACCTATTTGAATTTCTAAGAAGTGCCCAACTTCTCCCAATTGATGATCTTAAGTTGAGGGGTGGAAGTTGGCGACGCTCACATTCCAATGTGTCTATGCCACGGTTGTTGGCATGAGTTTCCTCAGTTCGTTCCATGCATATTTTTCTGCTCCTACGAGAAGCTGTCAACCACGGGGTGTCTACTACTTCTTGTGTGGTTGCTACATACAGGCATCTTTGTTGCAGAGTTTCTTGGGCACACCTGTTACATGGAGACATTTCCTCCATGTCATCACCCGATGAATCACTGTATGTGATGCATGGAACTATCCTCTTCTCGATCTTTCCACATATGTTTATCTTGGAGATTTCCAAGGAAAGATCGCGGATCCTAAGGCATGCATCTACTGTGCTTAGCCATGCCCTTCCCATTATAATTGGGAAGTCCCCTTCGTTGTTGTTAACATCGATCACTAGGAAATCCGCTGGGTAGGACCAACCACACACAGTGGTAATAACGTCCTCCACTAATCCCAAGGGAATAGTGATGGACTGGTCTGCCAGCTCTAGTTGGATGTTGCTCTTCTTAAGTTGGGGCAGGTTCCAGGCGTGATACATCTTTCGCGAAATTAAGTTGACTCCGGAACCTGAGTCAAGAAGAGCTCGATGTGGTGCATTCCCAGCGATCTGCAAATGAATAAAGGGACTCCCAGGATCAGTTAGTTTCCTGGGAAGGTGGCCTACCTTGATCCAGTCAGTTACGGTATGTGTTAGCATAACCGTATGCGTTACATTCCCTTGGACTGAAGGGTGCTCCGAAGTGTTAGTAGTTAGAGGCCTATACATATACCCGTCCGCTTGTTGTTGCGAGAGCCTATCCGGGCTCCTAGTTCTGAAAAAGGGTCTCTTTTTTGTACAGTTATCGCCAGAACTAGTGTCCGGTTGGATATTTACACTCTGAATATTTACAGATCTCGCGGCGTGACGTTGCTGCGGTTGGGTAGGTAATTCCCCTTGCATTGTTGGAGCAGGAGGTGTTATGGGAACTACTTGAGGAAAAGGTGCGGGTGGAGTTAGAGGATGGACAGAATGTGGAATGTCTCCCGGAGGAGAAGGAGTCCTTCTGAAGTACTCCCGAGCGTAGTAGTGACGGCGTGGAGTGTGACTCATAGCGTCACCTGGAGAAACTGGCTGCTGCACATAATAACCATAAGGATCAGGCTGCCGGTAAGGGTATCGATGTGTTGGCTGTGGCATCCCCCATGACTGTGGGTATTGCCACTGCTGATGTTGCTCGATGGGCTGCGGAGGTGTTCCACTTGGATAATACGTCAAGGGTTGGTGGAACTGCCTCGGGTTACCTTGTGGATAAGGTAACCTTCTGGGTGTTTGCCGTTGATTAAGTCTTGGATTTAATGCATACACCCCAGACTCCTGCAGATGTGAGATGATTGGACAACATCCCTTAGGATGGTCATAATAGCAGACCTCACATCCACCGTCATTGTCTGAATCAGAATTTTCAGCCTCATCGGAGTTAGAGATTTTTCCCTTACCCTTGTTATGTGCAGGGTTAAAGTTTCTCCGCATGTTCTTGCTTTTATCACTACTTTGCTCATCCTTAGACTCTTCTACTATTTTCAGGACTGTTTCTATTCGTGAGTCTAAGGAATCCCACATTTGGTCTACCTTAGCCGATACCTCCGTTGTTAACTTTTGGATCGGCACAGTTTTCCTGTTCACCAACTCTTCGAGTGGTGACTCATCCTCCTCATCACAGAATTTCACTCCCTTCTTACGAAGGGAGGGATCACGGTTGTATTCCTCCGCACTTTCTCTTTTCCGTAGCTCACCCTCTTCTTGCGCTACTTGTTCCAACAATACTTCAACTTCATGGGCTCTTAGTTGGGAGAGTCTCCCTTGGGCGTAAGTCCCAAGAGTTCTTCTCGTTTCATTTCGTAGCCCATCCACGAGGTGGCGAAGTTGATCCCGCTTAGCGTACCCATGGCCCGGGCAACGATGTAGCAATGTGTAGTAACGGGCCATGGCAGCATCCAAGGATTCATGAGCTCCTTGTTTCCAGCCTTGGATCTGCTTACGCAAGTTAGACACTCTGGAGTACGTTTGATATTTGTTGTTGAACAATTCGAGCATCGTACTCCACCTCCTGATGGTTTCCGGTTCTAAGGACCGGTACCAGCTTTCCGCTTCTTTAGTGAGTGTCCTTGGGAACAACTTGAGTTTCTGCCACTCATTGTCTATGTTCTGCAAGGCACAGGCGTCGTGGAATGCCTGTAAATGATGTTGAGGATCAGCGTTGTATCCCCCTTCAAAACGTGGGATATTATTTATATCCAAACGCTTGATCCTACTGTCTTTCAAATGCCTTGTGGGAATCCTAACTGCCTCTCTAATGTCAAGCATACTTCGGGTTGCGAATAGGGGTTCGTCATGATCATCTCTTTCATGACGTCTGTGATGTCTACGTTGTGGTTCCCTATTCTCCCTACGTCCTTGTCCTTGTCCTAACTCCTCTCGACCTTCTTGTCGAGGCATTTCATCTCTTCTACCTTTACTTTCCGCGTTATGCTCATGGTGGCTGCGCCCAGATGTGGAAGGAGAGGGTGAATGATGTGATGAAGGGGAAGAAGAAGGGGATCCATCACCATGGTGATGTTTCTTGCCTTCTCTTCGGCTGCTTCGGCCCCGATCGTTGTGACGATCAACGAGTCCGTCATTAGTGCGAGTGATTGTTCCTGCCGTGAACAGCTGGTGCTCACGGGGATCAGAGCCTGGAATATGTATCGTTGATCTAAGGCCCTGATGCCTAACCTCTTCACTAGAGTGAGGAGGAGGAACATCATTTTCTAAGAAACCCATCGTGAGGGGTTCCTCTTCTCCTATTTCACTAATGACGTGGGGAACCTTGCCCTTCAATAGTGAATGTTGGCTCTCCTGCCTTGCATCCCGAATACGTTGGGCGTTTGTGGGATGATAATCCCTTGTGTCATAATCATCCAAAACGTATTCAGCAAGCAGCTCATGCATGCCATACTGTACCAAAGCACGGGAAAGCATGTTGGGAGCGGATCGATCTGGGGGTAACACGATGTTACCTTGCATGTCTCTCCACCGCAGTTGCTCATCTTGATGGAAAACAAAGGTAAAATCCGGCACATACTCATCGGGATGAGTATATGTGACTTTGGATTGTTGAGGACATGGTTGATTTCGGTTATGCGTATGATCCTGACTTTCTCCTGTATTGTCCTTAGGTGAGTTGATTGCATGAGAAGAAGCCATTTCTAATGGTGTGCTAATTTTCACCGTTATTTATGTTCTGAATTAACTGATTAACCCTAAGGTTCGTTTTAAGCTCACAACGATGTGAGTGATATCCCTTATGTTTAATTGGCGTAAAAACACTTAGTCCCCGGCAACGGCGCCAATGATGAGTGGCGAGGTACCCCTACACTCAACCATACGAATACGAGCGTGCACGCGCGATCCGGTCGAACTCCGCAGACTAAATGCCTTAACGCCACAAGAAACACTTGGGGTTAATCGTTCGTTGTCTTCCCAGGCTTGCTTGTATGTGTCACGGTGTATGGTTAAGCAAGTCTGAGGTATGTGATTTTTTTGGTATTTTCGGCTTATCTTCTATGCTACCAGGAGAAAGGGTTGAGAAACTAAGCTAACTCTAACTAAGGTCTTAAGTCTAAATTAACTAGCGTCAGCATCCGTTCCCACTTACCGGACACACCCTGAACTATGCAACTGCAGCTTACCAAACGCTAATCGTTACTGGGATCGCCACACGTAACGCAAGTGCTCGAAGTGGTCGTACTGAGGCACCTATTTAGCCTACGTGTGATAAGCAGCCGATTCCTTAGCCAGCCGTACACACCCGTGGGTGCTCGTAACTAAGTCGTACTTATCACACGATCTAGCCTAGCAATGAGCAGCCGATTCCTCAACTAGCCGTACACATTAGACCCGGGAGTTACCAAGCGCAGAATCCTGGAATACGCTACTGGGTTACCAAGCATCCAATGCTCGTAATTGAGTCGTACTCATGCATTGCGTCAAGCAGCCGATTCCTTGACTAGCCGTACACGTCCGTAGACGCTCGTAATCAAGTCGTACTTGAACGCACTAGGAAAGCAGGAAATAAAGCAATAAATGAAACCACGTGCTGCAAGGTTTATCCAAACAAGTTCGTCTTTATTGCCGTACACAACTTGGGTTCAGGTTACAAGCTGCTCGAATAAAGAGCCGTTCACTCTAGGACTCCTACTGCGGGCACATGGGGAAAAATTCTAACTCTGGAGTGATCAATCTGCCAGAGCTTCGCTACACTAGCCAGGATTGGGAAATGAAGGGAGTGCCGCCTCTTATTTATAGATATGGCGGCGGGACGCGATATCGCGTACGCGATATCGCAGGAGAAGACGCGATATCGCGTCCGCGATATCGCATGGGATGTGATATCGCGGCCTAGTGTAAACCGCGTCTCATCATACCCCCATGACTAAATGAAAACTCGTCCTCGAGTTCCTTACAATGATATCAGGTAGGTATGGGATTATTAGGGAAAATGGAACTAATGGGATGACATGTGAACGGTCTTTATTACAAGACTTGACAAAAACTGGTGTTCATGACAACATGGGTGAACACCTTATTACAATGACATCAGGCCACAGTTGGCAGCTGAGAGAAAAGAGGAGAGAGAATAGAAGAGAAGAAAGAAGAAGAGTCTTGTTGCTGCCAACGCCTAGATTGCGCCTTTCGTTGTCCATCTGTAAGCGCATTATCAATTCCACTCCTTGCATGCTGCTTCAGCGCTGCTCCATTCCAAGTGTCTGCTCCAGATCCATTCTGTTGTTGTATGATTGCCATCTGCACACACAACACCATCATATATTAGCAAGGGTAATTGAATCATTAAGTAAAGCATACCTTGCTTCGGTTTAGGCTCACTGGCTAAGGTGTGGTATGGCTGATATGGATCTGGGAAAATATAGATGATGACTACCGAAGGCATAGGGGTAAGGAAGAAAAACGAAAAAATCCGGGGCTTAGGATAAAAATCGAAAAATCAGGCCCCGTACCCCCATGACTAATCGCGAACCTCCGGTAGCGTTAGAATGGAGAGAGAAAAGGAATAGGAATGATAGGTAAAAAGGGACAACTATGGCATCGATAAAAAGGATGTCATGATGGAAATGAACAAAAATGTTAATTAATTGCAAAACGTTAAGGAAAAGAAGTTAACTAATGTTCCAAATAGGAATGTCAGTGGGTCCTCCCCAAAGCAGGCTCATGCCCTTAATGCCCTGACAATCCCACATTCAAAGAGTCCGTAGGCTCGGGGAATGTCCTTTGGAAACAAGAGTTAAAGTCTTAACCGGAAGAATTTACCAAAAAGAAAACAAAGCATCAACTAAAGTATATACAATGATACAACCGGCAATGAGGTGAACAATGGAGAGAAGGATGGGAAGAAGAGAAGTGGAATGGAATCCCAAGAACAAGGTGGTGTACAGCCCCTTGTGTGTTACATGATTAATGTGACTTGGCGAATCTCATTCCAACTCTGGGCTCAAACCAACCACTTCCAGTGACTTCGCATCAATGCAGTTGGTTAAATCATCCACTTGGGTAACAAGGATGCAACTTCGAGAAGCCACCACCATTCCGACGAAACAACAGAGAGAATGGGAAGCGAGAAGGGCCTTAGTTAGAGGGAACACTTTGGTTCCATAACCAGTGCTTGCAGCCCAAATTTATTCCGTCTAAGGGGTGTGCTTTGAATCCTCACTTTTAGCTTTTTAGCTTTTTCACTTTTTTTTTTTTTTTCCATTATTTTTTTCATTTTGTCTTCTTCTTTTTTTATTTTGTGTTTTTATGCGTGGGGACCACACCATGCAAAGACTTCTTTATTTTTATTGTCTCAGCTTCCGATTATTGGGTTACATCGGAACGGTAAGAAAACCCAAGAAGAAAACATCCAAGCACCCAAGTGAAAGACCAACACAAGAGCACCAAGTTCCCTTGAAGTCACACCCGTTTCAAATCCTTGAGTCCGTCCTTAGTTTGAGAAATGCCCAGTCACCGGTTCGTTAAAGTTCTTATTGGAAGGGAACTGTACATTTCCAAGCCAAGGGAAACCATAGACTTGATGGATGGATGGATGAAGTGATCTCATTGCCTGCCATATCAAAAGAACATACCTTAGTATCAACAATGTAACTTAAAGGTAAAAACCAAACATTAGCAATTAATGAAAAACAGTTCATCCCATCGGCCCGAACACTTATTGGGTGACGAATTTACATGATGGATGACACACACACACACACACACAAAAAGATAGAAAAATATAACGATGTTGTAAAACAAAAACAAGAAAAGTTAAAGAAATTTGTAAAACAAAAATTAGAAAAGTTAAAGAAATTGTAAAACAAAAATGTGAAAAACAAAAACGTTGTAAAACAAAAACGTGTAAAACAAAAACTGAAAAAGAACTGAGGGCCCCATATGATTAGCATAGGTGGCCATCTCCCCCATGACTGAGTTGTGAGGGAGAGATCCGAAGTAGTGAGCGCCTATTTGAATTTCTAAGCAGTGCCCAACTTCTCCCAATTGATGATCTTAAATTCAGGGTTGGAAGTTGGCGACGCTCACGTTCCAATGTGTCTATGCCACGGTTGTTGGCATGAGTTGCCTCAGTTCGTTCCATGCATATTTGTTTGCTCTTATGAGAAGCTGTCAACCACGGGGTGTCTACTACTTCTTGTGTGGTTGCTACATACAGGCATCTTTGTTGCAGAGTTTCCTGGGCACACCTGTGACATGGAGACATTTCCTCCGTGTCATCACCCGATGAATCACTGTATGTGATGCATGGAACTATCCTCTTCTCGATCTTTCCACATATGTTTATCTTGGAGATTTCCAAGGAAAGATCACGGATCCTAAGGCATGCATCTACTGTGCTTAGCCATGCCCTTCCCATTATAATTGGGAAGTCCCCTTCGTTGTTGTTAACATCGATCACTAGGAAATCCGCTGGGTAGGACCAACCACACACAGTGGTGATAACGTCCTCCACCAAACCCAAGGGAATAGTGATGGACTGGTCTGCCAGCTCTAGTTGGATGTTGCTCTTCTTAAGTTGGGGTAGGTTCTAGGCGTGATACATCTTCTGCGAAATTAAGTTGATTCTAGAACCTGAGTCAAGAAGAGCCCGATGTGGTGCATTTCCAATGATCTGCAAATAAATAAAGGGACTCCCAGGATCAGTTAGTTTCCTAGGAAGGTGGCCTACCTTGATCCAGTCAATGACGATATGTGTTAACATAACCATATGCGTTACACTCCCTTGGACTGAAGGGTGCTCCGAAGCGTTAGCAGTTAGAGGCCTATACATGGCCTCAACCGCTTGTTGTTGCGAGAGCCTGTCTGGGCTCTTAATTCTGAAAAAAGGTCTCTTCTTTGTACAGTTGTCACTAGAACTAGTACCCGGTTGGATATTTACAGCTCTCGCAGCGTGACGTTGCTGCGGTTGAGGGGGAAGTTCCCCTTGCATTGTTGGAGTAGGAGGTGTTATGGGAACTACTTGATGAAGAGGTGCGGGTGGAGTTAGAGGATGGACGGAATGTGGGATGTCTCCCGGAGGAGAAGGAGTCCTTCTGAAGTACTCCTGAGCATGGTAGTGACGTTGTGGAGTGGTGTGACCCATAGATTCACCTGGAGAAATCGGCTGCTGCACATAATAAGCGTAAGGATCAGGCTGTCGGTAAGGGTACTGATGTGTTGGCGCTGGCATCCCACATGACTATGGGTATTGCCACTGCTGGTGTTGTCCAATGGGCTGCGGAGGTGTTCCACTTGGATAATACATCAAGGGTTGGTGGAACTGCCTTGGGTTACCTTGTGGATAAGGTAACCTTCGGGGTGTTTGCCGTTGATTAAGTCTTGGATTTAATGCATACACCCTAGACTCCTGCAGATGTGAGATAATTGGACAACATCCCTTAGGATGGTCATAGTAACAGACCTCACATCCACCATCATTGTCTGAATCAGAATTTTCAGCCTCATCGGAGTTAAAGATCTTTCCCTTACCCTTGTTATGTGCAGGGTTAAAGTTTCTCCGCTTGACTTTTCCTTTGTCACTACTTTGCTCATCCTTAGACTCCTCTACAATTTTCAGGACTGTTTCTATTCGTGAGTCTAAGGAATCCCACATTTGGTCTACCTTAGCTGATACCTCCGTTGTTAACTTTTGGATCGGCACGGTTTTCCTGTTCACCAACTCTTCGAGTGGTGACTCATCCTCCTCATCACAGAATTTCACTCCCTTCTTGCGAAGGGAGGGATCGCAGTTGTCTTCCTCCACACTTTCTCTTTTACGTAGCTCACCCTCTTCTTTCGCTACTTGTTCCAACAAAACTTCAACTTCATGGGCTCTTAGTTGGGAGAGTTTCCCTTGGGCGTAAGTCCCAAGAGTTCTTCTCATTTCATTTCGTAGCCCATCCACGAGGTGGCGAAGTTGATCCCGTTTAGCGTACCCATGGCCCGGGCAAAGATGTAGCAGTGTATAATAATGGGCCATGGCAGCATCCAAGGATTCATAAGCTCCTTGTTTCCAACCTTGGATCTGCTTACGCAAATTGGACACTCTGGAGTACGTTTGATATTTATTGTTGAACAATTCAAGCATCGTACTCCACCTCCTGATGGTTTCCGGTTCTAAGGACCGGTACCAGCTCTCTGCTTCTTTAATGAGTGTACTTGGGAACAACTTAAGCTTCTGCCACTCATTATCTATGTTCTGCAAGGCACAGGCATCGTGGAATGCCTGTAAATGATGCTAAGGATCAGCGTTGTATCCCCCTTCAAAACATGGGATATTATTTATGTCTAAACACTTGATCCTACTATCTTTTAAATGCCTTGCAGGAATCCTAACTACCTCTCTAATATCAAGCATGCTTCGGGTTACAAATAGGGGTTCGTCATGATCATCTCTTTCATGATGTCTGTGATGTCTACGTGGTGGTTCCCTATTCTCCCTACGTCCTTGCCCTTGTCCTAACTCCTCTCGACCTTCCTATCGAGGCATTTCATCTCTTTTACCTTTACTCTCCGTGTTATGCTCATGGTGGCTGCGCCCAGATGTGGAAGGAGAGGGTGAATGATGAGATGAAGGAGAAGAAGAAGGGGATCCATCACCATAGTGATGTTTCTTACCTTCTCTTCGGCTGCTTCGGCCCCGATCGTTGTGACGATCAACGAGTCCGTCATTAGTGTGAGTAGTTGTTCCTGCCGTGAACAGCTGGTGCTCACGGGGATCAGAGCCTGGAATATGTATCGTTGATCTAAGGCCCTGCTGCCTAACCTCTTCACTA
>MNCI01002120.1:136242-160214 GCA_015680685.1 Gnetum montanum | reverse complement strand
ACTTCTAGCCAGGATTGGGAAATGAAGGGAGTGCCGCCTCGTATTTATAGATATGGCGGCGGACCGCGATATCACGTACGCGATATCGCAGGAGAAGACGCAATATCGCAGCACATGCAGGTCGCGTCTCATCAGCATTGCATAAATGACAATAGAGATCGAGATTGATTCTATTCTGTTGCAACACTCTCACTTAGTTTAAATTTGCTTTAATTGCAATTTACTTTTTTATGTTGTTTACTTTTTGATGCACTTAGTTTAATAATATATTTTCCTATGCATATTTGCAACTTGACAAAATGAATGCAACCAATTTCAAGCATAAACACAAGTTCACTTAGTAATCTCAATAGTAAATGCTTGAATTTAAAACATGTACGACAAGTTGGGATCGAATACTCATTGCCATTAGGCTATGATAGAGATTACTTTTTAACTAATTAGATCAATTAATTAATTTTTACATTCTCAATTAGTTTAATTACATGGTCAAACAACATCACAATCATATGTTTCAATTTGGGCTAAACCATACACACTAAAGCCACTACTAGTCTAAGTGAGAAGACAACGATTTGTGATTATTGAATAACCTCCTAAACACTAACGTTAACACCATCCATGAATTAGAACATGGTATACTACAACATTTGTAAGTGGGCATACTCACCAATTATCAATCATATAAGCTTTTGTTATTGAAAATTATAGAATATTAACTTGTACCTAAAGATGACTTATAAATATTTATAACTTATAAAATCTTGCTTGTAGTGAATTCTGCTGTCATTTTTCAATTCCAAAAGAATAATCAACAATTAAAAAGAATTCTTCAAAAAACAATTTTTTTTTCTAAAACATAATGCTTACAATTACTTCCCAAGGTTTGAAAAACATCAATAAATAAATGCTTAACTTCCTTGCACTAGACTCTTTGGTATTTTCTCTTTTTTTCCTTTGACTCTTTCAATATTTCAATCATATTCTTCATCATTAAGTTGCTTCTTTCTTTGTTATGAAAATTACCCTTTTTTTTTCCTTCTAAACATGTTGCCAAATATGTTGTACTTCCTCCATTACAATAGTTTTTAACATATAATTGCATGCCCCATGCATTACACCTTTCATTATAGTACTTTTATCTCCATTTATAGATATCGCTAACATCAACCAAAATAAAAAAAGGTAAAAACAACTAAATTATAACTAATAATTGATGAAATCAAATTACTAAAGATAAAACACTTACTAATCATTGGTAAATCTGTCTTCTACAACGTACTCTAACAACTTGAAACCATCTACTATAGGCATATGAACTTAAATGATTATCAAATGAAATGCAATTTTTCCCTTCTTTAAAAAATATAAAGCTTCACATCCACTCTGACATGTTATTCCTACAAATTCTAAAAACTAACAAATCATCAAAACATTGCATTGAACCTCAAAATCATTTCAAAAAAATAAATGAAACATAGATATTAGAGGCCTTTGTAGTTACAACTTAGTAATAAATTCTCCAAGCCAAGAAGATTAAGTATATCATCATTAACAACAAGTATTGTAGTGTAGTAGAGAACATTACATCTTCTACAACTTGATTGTTGTAATGATGTCATTTCAATATAACTTCTATGTAATATATCAAAATGACTTTGCATCCAAATAACTTGAAAAATTTATGATCACTTCTCATGTATGCATGCTATATCATTTGATGTGATGTATGACCAAAAAAAAGGTCAACAATAAATATCATATATAACTTCGACATCCACAACTCTACATAATTATTGCTAAACAATACCCTATGTCTATTATTGCACTTGAAAAAACAAAAATTGCAAAGCCATATCAAGAACTTACATACATAGTGGTAATGAAATCACTAACAATATCACATGATTAGTGACATGGGCGTTAAGACCTCAATTTTATGCCTGGGAAGTGGAGGGCCATTTTATTGTTTGTTAGGTATTTCACTGACATTCTTTTAATCTTTCTTGCTTTCGGCCACATGGAGTATGTAATTGCCTGAAACTTCTCCATTCAATAATAAAATGATTGATCAGTGCGCTTCATTGCCTAATGGGTGGGACAGTGTGCCAATGTGTTCCTTGACAATAACGTGTTGGCATTTCAATTACAAAGTTGGAGTTTGGAGTAATACGACACAAACAAAGTGGAATAATGAGTGTTTAGATTCTTACAACCCTACCCCAGAGCCTCCTGCCTCAATTAGGGCTATGTGCATGCAAGAAACGAAGAGAAAGAAGGAGGTAGGTAGTGCTCGAAGATCAAGCAATATTGGAACTAATCTCGATAAATAACTTCAAGTTCTGAGTATCATGTGGATTAGTGCAAAGCTAACCAACTCAAACCAAAAACCAATGTATGTATGTAGAAGCTCACTTTGTCATTTGCAAACAATTCAAAACTATAACCAATGTTTATAACTCTACTTAATTACTAGGCACACAACCCTATGTATATTACTACACCTAAAAAACAAAAATCGCAAACAATAATTCAAAGCTATAAATGATGCTTACAACAATATTACTTTCTTGATCCGGACAACTTTGACTGTGATTATTCCTACCTACAACGGTGTCCACAATACAGGTAAACTATCTACAGCTAAACACATCTTTGGTTCTTTGGTGAGTTAACAAGGCTAGTTTCTCACCAAGACTAGTTTTATGCATTCCTCTAGTATTGTTATAAAGAAATAAGCATTTCCGATATTTAGCGTTGTTATTGCTGACACAGAAATTTACGGTTCTGGTAAAGGCTGGATCCTGAAAATAGATTCCGTAAGGCATAGAAGCCAAAGACCGCAATGCTACAGGTAGTGCGATATGGGGGGCCCTGAGCCACCATGCTATAGCATGGGAAGCAGAGAAAACAGAAATCACATGGATTTAGCAGCAGTTCACAGGAGTCCCATCACTGCATATACCAAGTGTGTAGAGGCAAGCCTACCAAACAATCACAAAGATTTAAGCCCAAACAACAGTGGCAGAACCAAGAGAATTTACCTGCAACTGCAAGCAATGTAGGTAACTTGTAAATTGGTTAAGTTAAAAAGCCTAGGGAAGAGCATAATACATTCTACCAGTCTTCTCTTTTGCAAAGAGCTCCCTCAATTTCTTGACCAGTTTGACACCAATGAAGCGAACTGCCGGTAGAAGGATAATAGGATGTTCATGAGGTCCTGCTGGACTTTAGTTTTCTGGCCTGCCTTCCAAATATGCTACCGAAAACATTTCCACACAAAAGCGTGAAGAAGATACGAATGCATCCTGGTATAATAAAGGTCCCGACAGTAGGACAGCCTTTGCCTTCAGAGACACCCAGAAAACTTAAGAGCATATTTTGTGTGAGAATGTGGATTTCCTTGGATCCCGACGCTTGTGTACTCAAATATTTAATCAGAGCTTTGTTCCTTCAGCAACAATACATTCATACATGATCGAAATATCTTCAAACCATCAGATCAAATCATGGGAGGAATTAATCAAATAATGTATAAATTCTTAAAATACTAAAATAGGTGAATGGGGCTAAAATAGGAAGCCTCTGACATAATATTGTCCTTTAAAAAATGTGTCAGGAAAGATTACAGGAGGCAGCTTAGGCATGTGACAGGAAAGATTACAGGAGGCAGCTTAGGCATGTGACTGAGGAAATGGGTATCTCTAGATTACACTCAAAACTGGAATACTTGGCTTTGAGGTTGAAGTAACCATCACAGCAATGGCTTTTGAAAAGAAAAGAAAGTAGTATTGCTTATTTAGTTAAAAAAGAAAAGAAACTAGTATTACTTATTTAATTAAAAAGTCTGGAGATCATTTCATTAAGTTGCACAAAGTTAATGATAATAACCAATATTTATGGGTTAAGTTCAAGGTATTTAATTTTTGTTATTTTGTTCTAAGGGATTTTTCTATTTACAAATTTGCTAATCTTTCATGAGAGCATTCTTTTCAATACTTAGGTCAAGATATTGTAGAATTCTCCAACCTTAGTAAAGTTTTTCTTTGTCAAAATTTTGATCCTCGTGTTGGACAAAATCAAATCCAAAGTCTTATTTGGAATACTCAATTAAAGTTTAGTGAATGGATCTTTTTAGTTTACAAAACATCATCTATTGATCATATTACAAATTAGAAGGGTGTTTATTTCTTAGAATGGGATCATTACTTTGATTTTTTAAATCTTTAATGACATCAATAAATTTCCTTCCTCCTCTCATTTCACCTAAACTAGACACCAAAGTAACTCTAGCATTGATTGTCTACTCATGATAATACAGATATAGTGAAAAATTTCAAGTGGGAGAAAAACTCTCAGAATCTCCTCATCATTATCTTAAATATACTATTCTTGTTTCAATTTATCATATTCACTATAAGAAATGCAAAACCTGTTGTGTCTCATAGAAGACCTTTGACAGGATTTTCAAGCAAGAGTGCCTAATACGTTGGTCAACAATGACAATGAGCTAGATTTGACTAATACTCTTTTGTCTACAACTAGTTAGGTGAAAATTAAGAAGAGGCTTGTTTGCAAAAAATATTGATTGTTCGACAGCTTGTAAACATGTTTTAGTTTCACATTTGGATGTTTCAATGCTAAAAAATTATAGAAAGCCTATTCTTTTTTTTTTTTAGAGGAAGTCCATTAAAGAAAAGTAGGAAAGAATGATCAGTGAGCTCAAATATAATCTAAAAAGCTTTTAGAATTTCTTATGAGACAAATAGCAAAATTGTTGAGATTTTTTCTTATCTACTATTTAGACCTTTCCCAATAACCTTTTCAATCAAGAGACTTCACCTACTATGCAAGATAACTCTAGTATTCTTGAGTTATCTCTTGATGACATTTCTACAGGAATTCAAAAATTTTCTTCTAGGAAAGGTGTTGATATCATGAATTATATGCACAACATTTTAAATCAAGTGGCCTATTAGCATAGAAAGCAACTTACAACGTTCTTAATAAAGGGCTTGAGCATGGTTTAGATCATTTTTGGTGTTCTAGACAAGTAGTCTTAATTTTCAAAAAGAAAGAGAAGATAGATCTTAATAATTATTGATTGATTGTAATCAATTTAGTATTCACTAAGGTGTTGGGCACTATTTTGGACAATAATATTAGTTCGTCGGTAGAAATGCAAAGTCTTCACAATCAATTGCAAGTGGACTTCAAGAGGAATCGTTCTACTATAAACCATTTGATAACTTTGCATTATTGTGTGGAGAAAGCAAAAAAGCCCAACCACAAGACTTTTATATGTTTTGTTGACTTTTCTAAGACTTGTGATGTTGTTGCTTGAGATAAACTTTAAAATAGATTAGATAACATTAACATTCCACAAGATCTTTTTTTATGCTACTAATAGAATCCATGAGACAAAACGTTACCTACAAGACCAGCCTAGATGTTGGCATTGTTGAAAGAGCTCCCATGGATAATTGCACTGACAATGGTAGAAAACAGGGATCAAGCCAATCTCTGTAGGCTACCACTCTAGTCCCAGGAGGATCCTTTGTTCTCACAAAATAGAAAAAAAAAGGTTATAGTTAATATCACAAGCCCCACGCATTTGGGAAGGTGGTAGGTAGTATGTACATATCTATAAGATTGTGCAAAATGAGAAAAGCTAATAGAATGAAAACTGATACAATTATCATCATCTTGGTACCTTTATCCCATTAACATGAGCTAACTTATTAAGGTAGGAAAAGGATTTGACAATGATTTCCTATAGTCAACTATCTACCTAACACCATACTCCCTAAACATATTTTTACCATGCCATGAGGTGGCACATGTCTCAACATGCCCCTTGGGATCAAACCTATGACTTGTAGATGACAAACTACATGCTTTAGCCAACTAAGCTATGTCTCACCGCCAATGGAAACTAATATAATAAAAGTTAAAAAAAAACATGATTCGCTATTTTTACCTCTATTAAGAGAAGTAAAACCACAGAAATGGTTTTGATCAAAGTAGAGTTTTGTAGAAAAAAAGAAATGACAATCAATAAAACATACAAAGATTTAACTTAGTGTCGCATAAGGTACTAAAATACATTAATATAGACTACAAGATAGATAGCATTTACAATTAAAACCAAACACATAGCTCATGATTTTATCTCATTATAAAAAAAATCTTCTAATTTTAAAAAAGTAAAGTTGAGATCAACCAACAAAGACCTAGACCAAAACATACCTAGTTTTCTTTGCGTAAAGGACATACAAGATTTAGATATTAATGCTTATTTGGGTCTCAATAAAAGTGAATGGTATGAAGAAACTTATATAGTCAACCCATGTAATTGGGATAAAGCTAAGATAATGATGATGATAATTTTAAAGAATTACTTTGTCACCCTCATTACATTTCTTTGGTACAATTGTCCATAGTGATACAATTCCATATTCATCATGGTCAATTTCTAAAACATAATGACACAGGATGCTAGAATTTTAACTAGTCATATCTATAATGTTTTTAGTGGATGGCCGACCTAAGAATCAACACCATTACCTTCATCCATCAAATTGAGATGAACCACTATAGTAGTTGAGTGACTTAAAAAAGTTTTATTTTTATTATTGGCTATCTACTTGAATATATATTTTTACCAAGTATCCATGTGGCATGTGGTTTTGAACATTGAATCTATTATGTGTAGTACACTAATAATTAATTCAAGGTTTGCCCACCTCGCTAACCTAAGCACATCCCAAAGTTTTCTATGTTTAGTATATGGTAATTTCGTATAATAATTCAATCACAATTACTAACCTTTAAATTGTTGGCTTTTTAGAGTAGAAGATAATAATTTTTTGTTTTTAATATACAATAAGACTTTATTTTGATAAAATATAGGAAATTTTTGGATTGATGGCTAGTTATAATATTATTTTGGCCTCATATATATATTTAATTTTAAAAGTTTTTTTAATCATTGGGGCTATATTATATTGTTTTTAGTAAACTTTACCCCACTTGTCATATCCAAGGCATACCTTGGAAATTTGTATCAATGAATCATCAAGATAATTTCAACATGCATTTGACTATTTCATCATCAATTCATCACTATTATTCATCATCAATTCATCACTATTATTCATCATCATTTACTCAATCTTGGAAGTTGAACAATCAGAATTAGGGACATTTTGAAATATTTTTCAATGATTCAAAATTTATTAGAAAGCTAGAATAGGTGGCTACGTGTAGCTAAAATTTTAGTTTAATATCTATTGTGGTTTGGGAGAAATTAGCTCTATAATTTGGCAAATTTTCTACATCTTGAATTTTTACCAGAATGAATGATGGTCAATGATTAGATCATTTCACCCTCATCACACAACAATTTGATATGATATTAGATTTATTTGAAAGTTAATATCGGTGAAAAGGTTTAGTAAAACTTTTAGCACAAAAAACATAACAACTTTTGAGTTATCATCTCTCAAAGTTTCACTACTAGAATTACCACAATTTTTGATAGATTGGAAAGAACATAACATAACCTTAGCTTTTGGATATTTTTTATAGTACTTATTTTTTTCCAAATTGTAGAGAACTTCCTAAACTTTCCAAAAATACAAATTTTCTTAACTAATTCTTTGTGAAGTCAAGATGACCATGTAATTCTTTCACTGCCTAAAATTCCTTTATAAACTCAATGAACTAAAAATGAAGTGAAAATTGCATTGCTCTTTAAAAGGCTTTTTAGCATTCTATAAAAAGCTTTTTGACATTTACAAGTGCTAATGTTCTTAACCCGATTCTTTCATTTTATCAAACTCAATGGTGGGTTTCAAAAAGTCAAAGAGGGGTGTAGAAATGGATGGGGTTACTATAGTAGAGCTCAAGGCAACTAATCTAAGCATTTGCCACAAGCAAAGTTCTAGTGAGCTATAATACCATTGGTGGATTCATAAAATAGTGATTGTTAATGAGATGACAACAATCATAGAGTTGTCATTAATACACTGGAGTAGTCATGTTGTTCCATCCAAAATGATAATCTGGTCACGTATGTACACTTGTAACTTGTATAGTTAGGTGTTGGGAACTCTTGTCGCTTATCACATTTCAACAACGTAGGATAAATTTTCAATGATACAAGGAAACTTTTGAAAATGCCCCTATTTTGGTTAGATTTTCCTTATAGGTTAAAGCTAGTAAAGTAGATTGAAAACAACTAAAATTTTATCCTTGGGTTAGAGCATGTTGCATTTATCTTGCAAGTTACAAGTTCAATGTGAAGCAATATCTTGAGATGTGTAAAAGAAAATGTGTTGGGGCTATGGCATTTGGTAGATAATTTTCCATTGAAAACCATACTTTGCTTAACTTAACTTGAAGGTTTGGCTTAAAAAAAACATAATAATATACAAACATCTGAAAAATTAATGATTGAAAATTTATTTAAAAAATTAATAAATCTTAGACAAATTTTCATTATGTATATATTTTGAATGAAGTCAATAAGTTATTGTTTAGCACCTAGAGATGTAACATAGTGGTTAGGATACTCATCTCTCAATTGGGAGGTTGTGGGTTTGATTTTTGCCTTTAGCTACAAACATGGTTGTAGTGGAGTAACCTTATGGTGGGACCGTCTTGTCTAGTGGGTTACATTTACCCTACTATCTAGGTAGGGGTTGTGCTACCAACCTTGAATTTTCTTACCTAAAAAAAGAAAAAAAATTATTGTTTAAGGGGTTAGCTCATTGTCTTGTTAGCCAAAAGTTTCTAGTTCAAATCACACCTAAGGCATTAGTATATTCCTTTATAAATCTTCTAATATACCATGTTGATTGTGTTTCTTAGAATATTTATAGTTAATTTTTTTCGAATTCTAACACCACCACCATCACCACTCCCCTTACCCCTATAAAAAAATTTCATTTAATTAAAGCAGGTTGAATTTATTCTGCAAAGTTCAATGTGAGGAGTATGCTGAGAAATGTGTGACCTTAGAGGTACACTGAAATAAAAATATCTTAACACGGTAGGCCTAGGCCACAGAACATCAGTTGATTTCCTTGCACGCTTTACGACCCAGGATATTAAATTTAAAGCCCAGTACCCATAGCTCACGCATTTAATAGCTCACGCATTTAATAGCTCACGCATTTAATAAAGTGGTTGGTAACGAATCCACCGTAGAATATCACATCCTGGCTTAACTTACATTAATACAAAGGTTTATTAAAAAAAAAAAAACCATACCAAGCTTTGGCGTCAGGGCGATAAAAAATCACCCTCCGCTCAGCTTGGCCGTAAAGCCATGTTTATGCGACAAAGACACCGTGAATAATGTATGTATATGTCAAATTTTAAAAACACAAGCGTCAATTTCAGTGCCATGGTGGCCACAAATTCCAAAATCTGCATGAAACACCGCATCGGCCAAGTTTAAACCTGTGTTGGCCATTTCTGACATAAAATACCTGCAGAAATATAAATTTCCTATTGTCAAAAAAGAGTCTCTTTTATTAATATCTAAATACTAAAAGCATGCAATATGTGGTTGAACATGTGTATGTTTAGTAATTCTGTCAAAGTTAAATCACAAATTGGTAAACGCTTAGAATATCAGGGGATTCCCAATCCCAATTGCAATTGCCCTCTCTCTTGTGGACAAGATGACTTTGTCCATGTGCTCAGCATGTGTGGAAGTGGGCTTCCATAGTTTTTTCATCATACAAGCTATCTCAAGAGGATGTTATATTCAGCTTTTTGAACATTACTTTTGCTAATCTCAAGTTTTTGTGCAAAGTTATTAGGCCTATTATTTTATATTATATTTGGAAGCAAAGATGCAATGTTATATTTCAAAGGAGAGATTATTCTAATAAATGTTTGCTCCGCAGGTTGAAGACGTTGCAGATCTTTCACCTTGTACCGCCTGAAATCGCCGGTCCCCGGCTGGAAGGGAAAACGGAGACCACGGGATCGTAGGACGAGCACAGATGACCCTACCTTCGCCTGAGGGCGAGCTGGAATGCACGAAGGTAGGGTACCTTGGGTGGTCCGCACGCGGATCAGACAAGGATTTCCCCAAGCGTCACCGAGGTGTTATACGCTGGGTTATGTGTAAACGGTGTGGACGGCGTAAAACAAGGCGTAAACAGTGAAACAGTGTCGGGCGTATACAGCGTAAACAGTGAAATAGACGCAGCGTAAGTTTAAACGAGTGTAAACAGATGTAGACGCAGCGTAAGCTTATGCAGGCGTAAACAGCGTAAAAAAGTTTAAACAACGTAGACAAATGTAAACAGTGTAAATAGTGCGAGCGTAAACGGAATGTAAACTGCAATAATGACGCTGTAAGAAAACAGTTTTCGAGGTACCGGTCTTAACGTAGTTGTGCGTGTACACAAGGCGGACGAAAAGCCCCGGTGGGTGCTGGGCGGCTGGGCTGGGTTACGCTGTAGACGCGGCGTAGACACTGTACATGGCTTACAAATATTGCAGCGTAATTGTTCCTGGGTGTGCTCTGGTAAAGTTTTTTGCCGACCGTCCTCCTCTCTCCCCTCGAATTCACGGGAAACTAGGTTTTTATAGTGGGGCTTCACCGGGAAAATCGGGTTGGGAGACACGTGGCGTGTCATACAATTTAGAAATATGGTGTACGCTGGGCGTATACGCTACATCAGGCCGGCGTATACGCTAGGCGTATACGCTGGGCTTACTGGGCGTGTGAACTTGGGTGGACGCTGAGCGTATACGCTGGTGAATGCTGGCATATACGCTGGGCGTATACGCTGTTGGCGCTGCTATTCGATGCTGGCGTATACGCTGGGCGTAGATGCTGTGGGATGCTGGGTGATTGATGCTGGCGTATACGCTATGGGCACTTAGTGAAAATCTGCACTTTTGATCTCCAAAGCTCTCTAAAGGCACCTCGTTCGGCGTCAAAGAAGCTTGTGCTTGCCAGTGGATTGTCGGGACCTGCTCGGTGTTGAATAGTACTAAGCTCCAAATTTTGTGGTGTTTCATTGGCCCCTCTTTGTTGACGCTTGGAGGAATCGACCCAAGAAGCATCGACAAAGAAGTACAAAACACCACAAGCAGACAAGGAGCAAGCGTTAACCTTTTGCACATGGCCAAACGTCGTCGCACTGTGTTTAGTCGTACTTAGGGTTGGGGGAGTGGGATGTGTAGCTGAGCGAGGGATTGTGATGGATGTGTGCGCCATGCTGATCCTTGTCGAGAGCCATTTGTTAGCAGACTGGGAGTTCAGACATGGGGTGGACGTCCTTTGGCGGAACAAGACTCTTGGTTAGTGTTCAAGAGGACTTGTTGACACGACTAAAGCCACGTGGGAGTATGTGTTGCATTCTTTGGAAGAACAACACCCTTCTTTGGGGAAACTATTGGTGGAGAGCCAAAGCCATGCAACGAGATGTTACTTGAGCTGTTGAGACATGAGTGTTTGTATCCAAGACAACTGCCTTCCCGCCTGGGGCTTGTATGGGAAGTGCCAAGGGTCTTGGTTTTTTTTTTGAATGTTTTATGTTTTTGAATCTTGTACTCATGCTCAGGTGCTACATTGCGACTGCTCAAACGTGTTATAGTGTGCAATGGTATGCTCAAGGTTTTGGGTTGTATGGGGTGTATCTAGGAACTGGGGATGTGCTGTGAACAGTTTGATTAGCCTGGTTGCGTGTGTTAGGAACAATGTGGCCCCTTGTCACCATGATGAAGTGTATCTGTGTACGAGCACGACTGGGTATCATCCTGCAAACACAACTCCGAGAAGACAAGAAAACCACAAGTGAATGTGTGAGCTTAGCCTTCGTGCATGAATGTGACGGATGCAAACAAAGGCACCATGTGAAACTTAAAGCAAACAGGATTAGCAGCGGCAATGTTGTCAGCGCCGGTGTGATGAACGATGCAACAGAAATGATCTTGCCAGTTTATAGTTGTAGCGGACTATCATGGGTTAGTTTTACATCATAACCCGTTGGACGTTGCCGGTTTAGCGTCGTGGTAGACGGTACGTCGCCAGTTTATAGTCTTAGCGGACTGTGAAGAGACAAGCTAGTTTATAGTCTTAGCGGACTCTGGTGAACGAGTGTGACAGTTTTAGTGTCATGTCGGACAAGTGCTAGTTTATCGTCGTTGCAGACATTGTGTGGTACCAGTTTATCGTCATGATCCAGGACTGTCTATGGTATTAGTTTTAAGTCATAATCCAGGACTGTTCTGTGGTATTAGTTTTAAGTCATAATCTAGGACTGTTCTGTGGTATTAGTTTTAAGTCATAATCCAGGACTGTTCTGTGGAGATGCATGCACGTGTATCCGTACGATCTTGTAAACAAAAGCAACTAGAGAAAACATTGTTAAATAGCAACTGCAGAAAACATGAATAGGAAATAATGTGAAAAGGTGGTAGTTTAAGGCCTTTTCAGGCCACGTGTTCTAGTTTAAGGCCTTTTCGGGCCATGGATGGCCGTTTAACGCCTTACCGGGCGATGTTTAGTTTAAGGCCTTTTCGGGCCATGGGTGCGCGCATAAGCTAGTATAATGCGAAATAGGATGATGTACGCACAATGAACAAAGGTGAAGAGTGGGCGGAGATCAGACGTGTCTATGACAGCAGGGGAGTCTTGATTATGCGATTGTGTCCTAGTCGGATGTGGCTTTGGAAGTGTTTTATGCTTAGGCTCAGCTAGGAGGCTTACAATTTTCACCACTTGTTCGGGCGTGTTGGTTTTAAGTGTTGCGGTTGTTGCCACGTGAGTCGCATCAAGAGGCTCTTCTTTCAAGACTTGTGCCATGTCTATGTGGTGGTCAGCTTGAAAGGGAGTGTTCTCGCCATGTATAATGACTTGTCTGCCTTCGTATGGAAGGTGGATTTCTTGATGTATCTGCGAGGAAACAACCCATTGTTGTGCTAGCCAAGGTCTGCCAAGAATTATGTTGAAACTGGGCATCTCCTCTATGACAGTGAATTCCGCGCTGGTGGGGAATTGTTCTCCTGCCATGAAAGCTAGGTTGATTGTGCCCTTGACTGTGACACGTGACCCGTTGAAGGATTTTAGACACGTGGTTTCTGTTGGCATGATCTCGTTTGCCATGCCTAGTTTGTCGATGATGGAGTAGAGAACTACGTTTGTTGCCGCGCCATCATCAATGTGCACTCTGCGAATGGTACATTGCCCAACACGTATGCTTATTGACAATAGAGCTGTTGTGACTTCCCCTCGTTCGGGGTTGACTTTAACTGCATCGTCGCGGAAGGCTAAGGTGTTGGAGCCCAATTCGTATGGCATGTGTTGTGAAATCATTGCACGGATGGATTCCATGTTAGTAGGGAGGTCCTCTGTAACAGGAATGGACGCTAATGTTTGTGCTAATGCTTCATGATGAGCTAATGACGTCATGACCAGGTCGTACAAGCTCATGGTTGTGTTCTTTTGTCTGAGCGTTTGTTTCACTTGGGCCAATGTAGCTGTGAAGTCTGTTGTTGTGTTGGTTGCCTCTGTGTTGGTCGAGGGCTTAGGCTTGGTCTGTTAGGGATTAGGGGCAGGGCCCCCTGCGTTTAGTTGTTGTGTATTGCGCATCGTTTGTTGTTACTTCGTTGTCTTCTGTTGCCATTTGGTTTGTTTGCTCGTGTTGTTGGCAAGGCCGACTCTTGAGGGAGAAAAGGTTGAGACATTGCCAATGATTGGGCTCTGAGTAGGTGAGGTGTCATCGCACGGTGGCACCTTCGAGTTTTGCCAGTTTAACGTCTTAGCGGACGTTTGTGGTGGTACCTTGACCACGAAGGGTGTCGTTGGTGCTTTAGGTGGCGTTGAGTTTTTCCAGTTTAACGTCTTAGCGGACGTTTGCGGTGGTACTTTGACCACGAAGGGTTTCGCCGGTTCTCTAGGCGGCACCTTGATGACGAAAGGTTTCTTTGCTGTTTCCGTTGGTGCATCGTGCTAGTTTAACGTCTTAGCGGACATGTGTGGTGGTACGTTGACCACGAAGGGTGTTGTCGTTGGTGATCTAGGTGGCACCTTGATGACGAAAGGTTGTTGCACAGCTTTAGGCTTAGTATCTATGCCAATGGAGTTTATGGCATAAAAGGCGTCGTCTGTGCACGACTGATTTAGGGTGTTGACGTTTAGTTGGCCCCATTCCATCATTGCTTGTAGATCATCCTGTAATGCACGGCAGGTGTCAGTGTTGTGACCGAACATCTGGTGGTAGTGACAGAATTGGTCTAACTTGAAATGTCGTGGAACCGGGGGCTCATTTGGTGCTGCTAAGGTGGGGTTCCTCATTAGTTCGCAGTACCTATCATGTCGACGACGAGCATTCTCCGCTACATGTTTGTATTGGATTTGCCCAGCTTTGAGGAGGTGCTCTAGTAGTTCAGAAGGTCGTGCGGGTGGAGGTGTGTACTTAGAGCGATCCTTGCGCTGAAAGTTGGACCTTGAGATGGCCCCTATAGTTGCAGGCGAGTTGGTACTGGTGTTTCTTATTTTTGTGCTTGCAGCCACAGTTTCCGTTGTTGCTGTTTGTCTGGCAATGTGTTGGTTGTTGTAAGCCACATAGGCGGGGTCTGTGTTGGTGGTTGTGGTTTTTGTGCTTGCAGCTACAGTTCTCGTTGTTGCCTTTTGTTTGGCAACGTGTTGGTTCTTGTAGGCTACATAGGCAGGGTCATTGCTAGCTTGTGCCGCTTGTTCAATGTTCTTGATCTGTGTGAATGCTTGGCTCAACGTTTGAGCGCTTAGGTAGTACAGTTTTGACTTAATGAAGTCATTCACGGCTCCCTTCAGAATCGTAAGTAAATACTTTTTAGGGATGGGCTCATGAAGTTCATTAAGAGTTGCACTCCATCATTGTATGAACTTTTGCACAGGCTCAAGTGGTGCTTGTTTCACCTGTATTAGACTGTTTAGTGTAGCTTCAGGCTTGATGTTGTACTTAAACCTGGTAACGAACTGATGTAACAGATCCTCCAAAGAGGCTATGGAGTTACTAGGCAGGGCTCGGTACCAGTCTAAGGCTACACCTGTTAGAGACATAGCAAAAACACGCATGATTATGTGGGGCCAAGCTTGAAGCAACAAAGTTTCTGATCGGAATGTGACCAGGTGGGCGTTTGGATCCTCCTTCCCATTGTATTTGGTTAGTTGGGGCAGTGTGATTCCCTTAGGTAAAATTAGCGGTGGCACTGAAGAGCTAATTGGATCGTCGCGGTAGAAATCCAGTACTTTAACTTGTTCAGTGTTGTCAGCTTTGAGCTGTTTTACCTGATTAACCAACGCTTGCAGCATCTGTTTTGCTTCTGCCCACTCTTGAGAAGTAGGCAGGTTGGTTGGTTGGGAAGGTTGCTGGGTTGTCATTTGTTGCTGTGGAGCGATGTTCAGAGTTGCAGTTGTAGGGTGTGGCACGTTGAAGTGAGTGGGTTGTTGAACAAGGGGTATGGTTTCTTGTCTAGCCACAAACTGTGAAATAACACCCTGGATGTGTGGGGCCAATGTAGTGAAAGTGGCCCCATGCGTTTGCATGCTCGTTGAGGCTTGGTTGGTGACCGTCTGTCCCATGTGAGGATGGAACGATGGGTTCACATAAGTATGGGGATTGAGGGTGTGGTGTGAATCCTCAGGTTCAGAGTATGCTTCAAAGTTATCTTCGTCATGTGGGTTTTGGGGCTCCTCAGTGGGTCGCTGGACATGTGGGTTTTGGGGCTCCTCAGTGGGTCGCCGGACATGTGGGTTTTGGGCTCCTCAGTGGGTCACTGGATATGTTGGTTTTGGGGCTCCTCAGAGGGTCGCTGGGTGTTTTGGCTCCTTGCCAGAAGGAGCTGGGAGATGAGCATGTGTTGAGGCTCAGAGAGGGGAATAATGTCATGTACGGAGGGGATGAATTTGTGGCCTCCCATGTACACGTGTTCGAAAGTTCGTTTTGCCTCTTGCTCAATGTGGTCAAGAGGAAGGTTAGCTTGAATCTTCACACAGATAAAGTTGTATTGCTCCTATGAGAGGATTACGAAGGTGTGTGCATTGGAGCTTTGGGATGGCTCCATGGTGATGTGACGGGGCAGTGTACGAGTTGGTTAATAAGTGTGCAGCGTAGACGCTGGCGTAAGTGTGCAGCATAGACACTGGCGTAATTGTGCAGCGTAGACGCTGGCTAAGGCGTATACTGAACAGTGTAGAGCATAACGCGTGTGCTGAACAGCGTAAAGTGTTGGTGTGCAGCGTAGACGCTGGCTTGGGCGTAGACAGGGTTTGTGCAGTGTAGACGCTGGCTAGGGCGTAGACTGAACAACGTAGAGTGTAACGCGTGTGCTGAACAGCGTAAACAAGGTTTATGCAGCATAAACACTGGCTACGACGTAGAGTGTAGCGTACAGTGACAGCGTATACGCTGGGAGGTTTTGGGGCAGAGTCGGCGTGAACGCGGCAGCGTAGACGCCGAGAACTCCGAGGTCGTGTTTTAGGCAGAGGCCCTCCTTCTAGCGCCAATTTCTGTACCGCCTGAAATCGTCGGTCTCTGGCTAGAAGGGAAAATGGAGACCGCGAGATCGCAGGACGAGCACAGATGACCCTACCTTCGCCTGAGGGCGAGCTGGAATGCACAAAGGTAGGGTACCTTGGGTGGTCCGCACGTGGATCAGACAAGGATTTCCCCAAGCATCACCAAGGTGTTATACGCTGGGTTATGTGTAAACGGTGTGGACGGAGTAAAACAAGGTGTAAACAACGAAACAGTGTCAGGCGTATACAGCGTAAACAGTGAAATAGATGTAGCGTAAACGTAAACGGGCGTAAGCGTAAACAGGCATAAACAGATGTAGACGCAGCGTAAGCTTATGCAGGCGTAAACAACGTAAAAAAGTTTAAACAGTGTAGACAAATGTAAACAGCGTAAACAGTGCGAGCTTAAACGGAATGTAAACTGCAATAATGACGCTGTAAGAAAACAGTTTTCGAGGTATTGATCTTAACGCAGTTGTGCGTGTATACAAGGCGGACGAAAAGCCCCGGTGGGTGCTGGGCGGCTGGGCTGGGTTACGCTGTAGACGCGGCATAGAAACTGTCCACGGCTTACAAATATTGCAGCGTAATTGTTCCTGGGTGTGCTCTGGTAAAGTTTTTTGCCGACCGTCCTCTCTCCCCTCGAATTCACGGGAAACTAGGTTTTTATAGTGGGGCTTCACCGGGAAAATCGGGTTGGGAGACACGTGGCGTGTCATACAATTTAGAAATATGGTGTACACTGGGTGTATATGCTACATCAGGCCAGCGTATACGCTAGGCGTATACGCTGGGCTTACTGGGCGTGCGAACTTGGGTGGACGCTAGGCGTATACGCTGGTGAATGCTGGCGTATACGCTGATGAATGTTGGCGTATACGCTGAGCGTATACACTGTTGGCACTGCTGTTCGATGCTGGCGTATATGCTGGGCATAGACGCTGTGGGATGCTGGGTGATTGATGCTGGCGTATACGCTGTGGGCACTTAGTGAAAATCTGCACTTTTGATCTCCAAAGCTCTCTAAAGGCACCTTGTTCGGCGTCAGAGAAGCTTGTGCTTGCCAGTGGATTGCCGGGACCTGCTCGATGTTGAATAGTACTAAGCTCCAAATTTTGTGGTATTTCACACGTCATTCATTTCCAACTCACATCTCAATCATCTCAGTTCAATCTGAATAGTCATCAGTTGATTCATCTCTTGCACCCGTGGGAAAGACTTGTGCGTTCCAATAACACTCATCATCAATAATCTCTGCAAAGAAGCTTTCTCTTTCTGTTGAGTGGAGTCATCATTGGAACTCTATCTATCCTTAATTAAGAGTTTTTTGCTTCATTTAATTCTATGTCATTTTATCGAGTCAGTATGTGTGGATGTTTGATAGTGCCCCAATTCAGGTTTCCTCCTTTAATACTCGTTTATTTATAAGGCTATTCCCAAGTCTCATTCACAGTGTTCCCAGCTTCCCCTTCCCCTCAAACCTGTGACGTATTCAAGTTAGTAAATTGATAGAACTTCTTTTCGAGGTCTGATACCCCAAAAGTCAAATCACAAAATGAGAATAGATTGTGGGGTGTATTTCATGCTTTAAATTTATTAAGGTTATCTACTACAATTAACCAATTTGATATAGGTTTACGAAAAAAGACATACAGTTTTCGTGAAGGTTATCACACTATTCGAAAGTAAATTAAGCATACCATTGGCATACGGTCATGGCTCATGTACGCCACGTGAAAATATTCGTGAGACGATAAAAAGTTGAAACGGCTAGTAATTGCTCATCTTACTCCAAGTCAAGTACCAACTTAAGCCAAAGGTGCTGGTCACGTACCGAACAGGACAAAAACTACGAAAACCGAAAAACCAAACCACATTCAAAAAAGTACCAACCAACACCACAACTTGCAAAGAATGTTCACGAAGGCCAATTCACAAAATTTAAGACCCTTGCTACTTGGACATGTATACGGTTTTTTGTTTTTTTAAATAAAAAACATGAGGTTACTATCTCTAAAGGTAAAGGTAAAGTGCTGTAGGGCAACGGATATATATATGCAATCTCTTAAAATTGTTGCTTTAGTACTTAAAGGTTCAATGCTTACCTATATTGTTAGTTATAGGTTTAATGTTGAGGTATTAGCCTATTGGTAAGATTCTTGAATTGAAAGTTCTAAGTTATGTGTTTAGTTATATATCTTGGAATATACTTGTATTACAATTAATTCAGGGTTCCAACATCCTCCCTAAAAGCTCAATGCTCATCCCACCTTTCATTCTACATCATCACCCAAAAGTATTTAATGCTCATCTTGCTAAGGCAAGGTTCTAGGAGGGTCAATGGATGAGCATAAGCGTAACATCTTTTGAGTGCCTATGTCTAGGCTTGAAGCTAGGTCTTATGACTTGGGAAACAAACACCTTATCACTAGCTTAGATATATCTATATATATCTCTATCAATTGGCCAAGATGATTTTAAAGAAGATGATGTTAACCAAGCTTGCCTATTGGATGAGATAATAAGATAACTAAAAACGAAATCACTCATCCCTCCTCTGTTTCTCTACCAGTTACCCAATTTAATTTTACCCTCTTGGTCAAGTTTGCTCTGTCTTTGTTTGTTCATGGTGTTTTTGAAAATTATTTATACGAGAGATTTATTTCAAAAAAAACACCATGACCAAACAAAGACAGAGCAAACTTGACCAAGAGGGTAAAACTAAATTGGGTAAGTGGTAGAGAAACAAAAGAGGGATGAGTGATTCCATTTTTAGTTATCTTGTTACCTCATCTAGTAGTTGGGCTTGGTTAACATCATCTTCTTTAAAATCATCTCAACCAATTGATATCTATATATATATATAAGCTAGTGGAGTGGTTTGATGGGCTATGAGTAGAATTTAATTATTTTTTTAATTTTCTAAGTTATCATCACTATTTGCATTCCAAATAATATATACTGGTAAACATTAATTTGTAAAAATAAACGTTTATATATTTCATATATGTTGATGAAGGAATACATTGCACAATTATTGCAACAAAAATTACAAAGCTATATAATAGGATTAAGAAAAAGGAAAAATACAATGATAAGTGTGAACTCAATATGCCTAATCCTCTAATTGAGCAAAATGAACTTCCTATGCAATTCTATTTTGGAGATGTTTAGCATCTGAAATCTTTCTATATCTTTACATAGAGAAAGGAGGGTGAATCTTCAAAGAATCAATGGTTTTGACTCTAGATAATGCAACAAACATTAGACTTGTAACTTCTCTTGAACCAATGTAAATAGTAGCCTTATCTAAAGTCATTCCTTAAGATTTATGAATAGTCATGGCCCATGCCGACCATAACAGTAATTGATGAGATTTTCTTCAGACCACAGGTATAATTGGCACATGATGAGGATTACCATTATCAAAGGCACATTTGTTGTAGGAGTGAAAATCAACAATAACATAAGATGGTAATGCAGGTGATTGTTTACCTTGAGGATACATAATACTATGAATCGTGCCAAGTGCACCATTCACCAATGCTGCTTCAGGCCAAAGATTAACTGTGAGCATTACCCTTGCACCTTCACATATAAGTAGAGATCGCTCTATATCATCACCATCATCATTTTAGATTCTAAATCCATGAGGATCTCTATCTGCTACACACAATGCAATGAGTCTTTGCATTGTTTGCAACATATTCTTATTGTGTGATTGGACTTTATCCTTTGTATCATATAAGCACATTGATTTTTCAAAATCGTCTAATCCACTAGAAGTGGATGGAATATTTATTCGAGCAACCAAGAAATTATAATTCTCATCATGGCTTTTTCCTTCTCTGATATGCATCAATACTTCCCTGAATCTTTGTTGTTAAAAATCATTTCTAGACTGACAAAAAATTGCATCTAAAACAACAAAAGGTACCAAATGATTGCCAAACCCTTATAATATTTGGAAAGAATATTATAAAGAATAGAAAAGAATAAATGAGAACTCACATTATTTGGATGTCCACTAACTATAAATCTTGGATTTCATGCATTTGTAATTGAATCAAAAAATTCCTTTGCCCTATGCATGACATGAGGATGATTATAGTCAAGCTCATCTACCTTTAGAGCACCTTGTATCCATAGGAAACCATGCACATTTGGAGATCCGCAATGCTACCACTCATATTGTGTCCAGTAGTCAACAACATGAAACTCATTCATCAAAACTATTTTAAGAAAGGCAATGTGATGATGATGCACAAACTCTACGACTATATGTGAATTTTCTATGATATTACGCTACCTCCAACATTTGAGTTTTGATGAGTTATCAGGTGGATCTCCTTTCATTAGATTATGTAACTCAAGCCAATAGAGATCTATTACACAGAGTGAAAAAAATAGTAAATGTTCCCAGTTAATTCACCATGTCAATTAGTTCTACTTTACATTTTCTCCAATAAGATGATATACCACAAAGGGATGTATCATATTGCATTAAATTATCAACAATGACATGTGATGGAGCATTATGCAATTGTTCCTATAGTCCTTCAATAGTTATGGGTGCATCAACAATATTTGTTTTAAAAAATACAGTGGTAGATTCCATTGCCTGTCTCCTTCTAATGACATTATAAATATAATACCTACAAATAAATCACACATTATTGCTTAAATGTTATAAAAAAACATTATGAATAATGATAATAACAAACAAATGGAGAATTAATATTTTCCTGAATCGCTTGTGGTGTCCAAATCTACCATCTTTGTAGCAAATAAGATGTTTTGCATATTCATGCAGTTTGACATCTTTAGCTTTTTATTCAAGAAAATTGCATTTTCCTTCAGGAAAAAGACTTGGAAATGCCATTTAAACAACCCCACCATGTTAAATTTATTAATAAGAGAATTAGACATGAAAGGCCACTAAGCAACATCTGAATCCTGTAATGATGGATTATGCATCCATGCTCTCAATCAATCAATATCCTTTCTTACAATTCTAGGACACTGTGCAACTGACGATGTATAACCAATAATGTTTTCTTCATTTGTTTGAAGCAAAGGACCTTGAAACTGAAATCTCATTTCTTCATCCTTTTCTGACAATGGAATATAAGGAATGCTATGGAAGATGTTAACATCATCGGTATCAGCAACATCGTCTAATGCATGCATATTGATCTTGACATCTTAATAGTATGGATTGTTTGCCTTCATAAAAATCAAGGCTTCATAAAACCCATTTCTTGTTGACAATGAAATTATACTCGGTGCCCATTTAATCTGCTCTTCTCAATATCAAGAAAGAGATATCTTTAATTCTAAGAGGAAGTCTTTTAGTAATCTGTGTGACATCCTGAGCAAAGCTAATTATATGACCTTTATACTTGAATTGTCTACCAATTACATGTGTCACTTGTAAAATGGGATTGATTTTTGCAATTAACATTTCTTCAACCTCAGTTAAATAACCTAAAATAGGTGGTTGGATACCTGGATCCATGTTGTTTTCAATAGAAAATCGTTTGATTTTACAACCAAAACTGTCAAGAATATTATGTTTCTTTTCATTAATGCACCTATTGCATGTGGGTCCTCTATTTTTTAGTTGAATCCAATAATATGCCAAGAAACATTTTATTGCATACATTGCAGGAATGTGGATTTGGAAAACTTCTAATTGCAGTATTAAAATTTTGTATTGCTTAAGCAATTTCTGTATGTGGCGTTTGCAATCTTGGGAAAGACTGAATAGGTTATAAAGAAGGCATTCCCATTGTTGGTGCACTGGCGACATCTGTAGCTTCATTTATTCGATGAAATGAATTTTCCTCATGTGTTGACATTACCTTATTCAGCACTCACTCTCGCTATAATGTGGTTGTTCTTGATCTTCTTGCAGTTGTTGTTCTTCTTCATGTGTGATTTCTGGAATAGATGTTTCTTGATTAACAAACACAAATGCATTTCCAATGTCCTAAAAAAATGTCTAGAAATTTAAACTAAAAATTGAATTTAAATATATACCAACTTGAGTATGGGCAAACACCAACTTGCATTTTTTCTTGATTATTTACATTATTAGTATCAATAATGTGGATCGTTACATTAGATAAATTTCTAAGTGATAGGAGGGGATTCAAAGTTGATGTAGCCTAAAAAAATATATGTAATGTAAGTATGTAAATAAAACGAGAAGATTTTCCTATGATAAATACATGTTTTTAATTATTAAAAAATTATATAAATTACGAACTCTTGAATTTCATAGAATTAGTTGTCGTTCTCATTCGTGTCATTTTGCTTCTTGTTTTAGAAATCGTCTTTCTCCTTTGCAATCATCATCGATTTTGGATTTTTAGTTTCTACAATATGTGGTTGTCCTCTACCTCGGCCATGCTCATTGCCACAACCTCCATAAATCACATTACTTATTGTAACAGATGGTTGTTGTTGCTGATCTTGAAGAGAGTATTTTTCGCCTTCTCTATTGAGACTAATAGTAGTAGGATCCATGTTTCTGAAAATGCACGAATTCCAATATTCTACCTGTTAATCTTGTAACATGATGCTTAAGTTCAGTATCTTTAAATACCACATCACACCGTAACAATCGTCACCTTAACCGTTGCCTTGATTATAACCGTCACCATAACCATAACCATAACCATCTATAATAATAAATATACATTATTACCAATGTGTGGGTCCTATGCGTGAGGAAATAATAATAAATATTCATTATTATTGTAACTATAATTTTCATCATTCATAATAATAATAAATATTCATTATTATCCACATCGAGGCCCTGCACATGAGAGAATATGAAGAGATGAATGGGGAGCCTAGGGGTCGGGAAGTGTCAATGACTTTGAATTGTGCACGTTGCCAAGCATACTAGCACTTTGTATTTGTGTAATTGTAATTGTTGCCATTAATAATAATAATAAATATTCATCATTACCCATCATTTATAATAATAAATATTCTTTGTATTCGTGTAATTGTAACTATCACCATTAATAATAATAATAAATATTCACCATTACCCATCATTTATAATAATAAATATTCATTATTAACCATCATTTATAATAATAAATATTCATTAGCCCTGTATGTGAGGGAATACAAAGAGACAAATGGGGAGCCTGGGGGCGGGGGGGAGGGGGGAGGGGTGTGGGGGGGGTGCATTAATAGGCCCACTAGTACTCCATATTCGATTCACGTTAAGGCTTGCACTATCCTTGTTGGTAGCAACACAATCGAACAGGCTAAAAATAAATTATTCTTAATAATTTTTGTGTGTGTGTGTGTATTATGATTTACTACTATCAATCATAATATATTATACTGATTATGCTATGTATAATATCATTATAACATTATATTAATATTGTTAATATATATTATAATGTTA
>MNCI01002120.1:99843-117600 GCA_015680685.1 Gnetum montanum | reverse complement strand
AAATCCCACGCAAATTAGACACGCAAGACGCTCGGTCCCACACGCGTCGCCAGTTCGAATCTCTCAGAGAATAAAGTCGCGAAGCGTCGATCGATTCTCTTCTTGTTTTGCAGATTATTGTTGCGGCGGCTGCGAATTTTCCTGCTCCTTGGCCGTCTTCTGTCGTGTTTTCTGCTTCTAACGCATAGCATCATCATCGGCGAAAGAATTAAGGCGTAGTTTTTCTTCCGTTTTAGCATCATCTGCCATTTCGCTGCTTTGGTTTTTGCCCGTAAAAATGTCGAGGATTCCGTTTGTGGAGCTTTATTCTTCTTATTCTTCGAATCGTTCGGCGTCGGCATCGGCTTGGGCGTTGCAGGATATACGGCGGATGAGAGGATTCTGGAATGATATCGATAACTCGCGGGGGGGCAGGACGGCATTTTCTTCACTCTCTGCGCCGCCTACGCTGCAGTTGCCGCTGTTGCCCTGGTAAGGGCCTGCCGTTTTGTTTTGCTTAGTCTATTACGGATCGTTTCGCTTTGGAATGGATAGTGTTTTGGTCGAGGACTTTGTTTTTTTGTTCCGCTGATTGATTGATCTCTGTGTTTTCAATTCTGTGTTTGGAAACATTTGAAAAACGTATTGAGATCCGTTTTTTTATTGTTTTCTTTGCAAATTTGAATTTAGCGCGGTGAAATGTCTAGGATATTCAAAGGTCCGGCCAAACGTTGCGACACGAGTCAAGGAACTTAGGGATTCTATTCCTTGTTCGTAATTTTTTTTATTTTGTATTTCTTACTTGGTCTTCTGATTATTTGATTAGTCATTGAATTGTGCTATCACAGGAATTAATTTATTTGTTGTTAATTGATGATCATGTACACACACTTGTCCACTGCGCCTTTGAAGGATGGATATGAATTTACAATTGTTGTGGATGTCTGATCAAACTACCAATTCAAATATCTTCAATTTAATGAAGCGAGTGTAGAGTTGATCTGGCTAAGCTTGCATGCGACGGCCATGTAGCAAGTTCTTTCGTTAAAACATTCAATTTAAAATATATGCTGTAAATGATGTCCCACTGTTGATACTTTTTCTACTTTTCTATAATGTGAGATCATTCAACTGGTCATGTTTTACTGCTCGGAAAATCTGAATTCTGCCTAAGGCTGTACTTTGTTATGGATAGGCACAAGTAACATACCAGGAACTGTATCTTTCAGTGTTCTTTAAAGCTGTAGATAAGCAACTTACGTCCGTACAGATATTTGAAAAGTCTGATTGATGATCTGCAGAACACTGTTATATGACTTATATCTTACCCCAGCTTACTGACATGGACCGACAACTTGTAACTCGCAAGTCATAAGTCTTAACCAAGGAGCTACACCTTAGTAATATGTTAATAAGACATATTTTTACGCTGTCATATTTTAATGGAGATACATCAGTTCATTAATATGTCTGGTCAGAGGACACCGTCACTTGCTCCCTTCCAAACGATTCTAAAAATATTATTAGAGTCAGGTAGTATCATTGATGAAAAGCTTAAAAAAAGAGAATTTACCTTAATATCGTTATTAAAATAATTTCTGTAATTTTTGAGTTCACTTTTCCATCAGCTCGTAGAGTTTTTCATTTGAGATTATCACTTTTTTATAATTAATTATCAATTTCTGAATATAGTATTTTATTACCTAAGAACAAGTTGTTTAAAAGTATTTCTCAAAAGTTCGGTACAAACTTTGACGGATTTCCCGATGGTCTGCATCCTTTTCATTTATGAAGCATGTCAATATTTCTATAATGATGTATTTTCATGTGTTCTTATTTTGATATGCTCATGAATAGAGGTGTATGTTAAACTGAATGTTGTTGTTCTTTAAGATGAAATTTGTTATCAGGGATTGACATTTTTGGCTAGCTGAGAATGATTATACCATCTTGGTACCTAGAAATTATTAGTTGATAATCATTGGAGGAACAGGCTTTTACGTTGGTGGCTGCAGGCACTGAGGCTTTTACCAGGGAGTGCATAAATTCATATTTCTCCAAAATCTGTCACCAGAAATCCCTTGTCTCTTGGAATGGCTTTTGTCCTTCACCTTTGGTTAACATGAAAGAGCGATGTATTACAAACACTGAATTATGTGTATTAATAAACATGACACAGCCAAATATGTCTACGGAGTCCATTTGTCTCTTTGTAGTAAGGTCATAAGAGGTCATCATGTTTCATTGTTAAGAAAGAATGATGTTGGCATAAGAATAGTGAATGAATGTATATATATGATCATTAATTTTGCAGTCAAGAATACGACATTATGTTACGGAAGAGTGAGTATTCAAATTCAAGTTATTTCAAAATCAACTTAATGTGGTTTTGTGTTTTGTTTCATTCTGTTTTATTTTATGATGAATGGTAAAAATGCAGAGACTGATAAAGCATTGTAGTCGCAAATTTTAATGCAGAAAACTTAGCTTTAATTTGTTAAGGCAGAAACACTAAAGCGGGTACTCTGGTGTTAAATTGACCTGATTATTTCTGATTATATTTGCTTTGATCTTGAAGATGTATTTTGCTATGGTTTTATGATTTTCTTTGGACTTTAGATGTTACTGAGTACAAATGTTGCTTATGTATATGCAAAAGAGTTCTAATCATATTAGATACAAATACAACTCATTCGTATTCAACTTCCAGTTCCAGAATATGGTTGGACAACACAAAAGGTTTTTCATCTCATGAATTTTATAGTCAATGGTGGTGAGCTATGCTGAATTTAACTTCACTTTGTTAGTCTGTTAGGTCTGTTTGTTTCTTTATTTCTTTCTTTTGAGATTACGTGAGAGTTTGAATCTGTGATGGCAGTACGGGCTATAATTTTTGGATTCCATGTGCAAGTATTCAGCTTTAGGCCAAGAGTAAATATGGTTTCTTCCCAGAATGTTTGGATTTCTATTCAGTTTCTTTAAGTTTTGATTTGGGTATTTTGCAACAAGTTGATATTTATATTTAAGTATTGGTAGAAAATGTTATAGTAATTGTAAACAAACATTACTTGTAAATTATTCTTTATTGACACATTGGAAAGCGCTTAAGTGATGTATACAATGGTTATTGATTTTGTAGTAAAAATTACCTTACATAAGCATAATCGAAATACTATTTAAGTGTGAATGGACATTGTTTTAGGTGGATTGTTTGATGTAAAACAAATTATGTACTGTTAAGAAAATTTAATAGCCATGGTTAAATTTTAAGAATGTACTCAAATATCTAAAGAGTGCACCCCACCAAATCGACACAATAGTTTTCATTTAATGGTGCATCTTTACTAAATTTGCATTCCTTGCTTACTAATGTGCCTAGTGAGGATTGCAATTCTTGCATCAGAAATGTTTCTTCCAAGGGTGTGCATGATGTGAGGCCTTCTACTGGAGAGGACTTCCACAATTCCAGTACGCCTAAACTACAACTCTACCGAATGTCTCCAACTGTGGATCTCTAGCAAGCACAACAGTGGTGTCCTTACTTACAAGATTGACAATGGCAATGGGTGCCAGTGTTTCTGGTTCACATGCTTGGCCAAATATATCAAGAAAAACATGTGTGAAATGCCTTGCATAAACTCCTTGCTTGTGGCTCTGAAATGATGCTATGCTTGAATAGGTTGCTAACACAATCCTAAACGTTAGAAAATCCTTCTCAAATACACATGATTTTCTACAAGATGAATAATTGGGTGCATTGAATCGGAGGATCTCTTGGTAAGCAATGTGTTTAACTAATTTCATATGAAGAGTGTGCAAGGAACCTACTACCAGAGTGCATGCACGGATGCAAGAACGTAGGGTTCTTTTGGAAAAAAACAAAATTGCACAATTGCCTCTATAATAATGCTTGTTTTACCGATGCCGATTGGTGATGATGATACGATCTTTGATGCAGAAGAACAAGGTTTTAGATATATTCACAAGCACTAAAAATTTGTAGTGTTGCTAGTGTTCCAGATAAAATGTTGAAAGAAACATCTAATATCATGGGATGAGGTAGATTTGCCAAATCATTTTTGCACCTCTTCAAAGAGATTATTGTAGCCAAGACAAAGAACCTCTAGATGACTTAACACTACAATACTATCATTAAATCATTTAATGATAAATCTAACCCAACAAAGTTTGTCAATTTCTATAGGAATATTCCCTTAAATATTGTTCCATGCTAATGATAACACTTTGAGCTTTACTAGACTTCCCATTTCTTTTGGAATAGGCCCTTGTAACAAATTGGAACTAAGGTCAAAATGAATCATATTACTAATTCTACCAAAAGCAACTGGTATAGTAATGTTGTTAGCAGCAGGTTCAAGGTGCATCAAGGAACTGCACTTAGCAAGCCTCAATTGAATTGCACTTAGCAAGCCTCAATAAAATTGCATCTCCTGATATTTGATTTGAATATTTGAAGTTAAGCCATCCAACCTACCACAATCACCAAAGAGAAGCTCACTTGTATTGCTTCCTATCAAAGAATTGCCACTAATGTTAAAAGTACATCATGCAAGGAATTGGGAGATGCGTATGAATGTTTTCAATAAGCCCATTTGAACTCAAATCAAGAAACACCATACTCTTGATTACTCCTAGGTAATTGAACCATAAATGAAGTTCTATGCAAAACTGATCATTTGAAGAATTAAAATTAGGGAGAATAAATGCAACTTATCTTATTACCAGAGAGAACTTTTTAATAATCCCATTGTCAAATAGTGAAAGTAAATAGTTTGTGTTGCCATATATTGCCTCTTACTTCTTAAAACTTTTCTTAAAAGTGCCACTACCTCATAAAACTTATTAAAACTTTTCTTAAAAGTGCCACTACCTCATAAAACTTCTTAAAACTTTTCTTAAATGTGCCATTTTTATGAGTTCAAAATACTTCTTAAAACTTTTCTTAAAAGTGCCACTACCTCATTAAATGGTAATCCTAGTAGCGTTGCATTGGTTTAGGGTGTGAAACAGCAAGTGGGAATAGATATTAATGCTAGAATAATTAAAGCTTAGTTAGTGAAAGTTAGTTATTTAGTCTCTTCACCCTTCCCCTCTTAGCATAGGCGATAAAAACATATAAGATATAAAAATCACATGCCTCAAGCTTATTTAACCATACAACCATGACAAATACAAGTAAGCTTGGGAGGACAACGATTGATTAACCTTAGGTGTTCTATAAGGCGTGTAGGCACTTAGTCTGCGGAGTTCGACCGGATCACTTGTGTAACGCTCGTATTCGTATGGTTGAGTGTAGGGGTACCTCACCACTCATCATTGGCGCCGTTGTCAAGGACTAAGTTGTTTGTGTGCTAAGTAGAACATAGGAAATCATCCACATCGTTGGGAAGCTTAAACGAACCCTTAGGGTTAATCATATGAAAAAAAATAACATAACAGTAAACAACACACCGAGAAAAAAAATGTCTTATTCTTCTCATAAAAGCACTTTACCACCTAGGGATCACACAAGAGATAGTCAACAGTCTAACACATGTAACCCAGATCCGTCAGTTCCTCAACAATTTAGTGTGGTATATATTTATCATGATGAATATATACCTGACTATACCTTTGTCTTCCATCGAGACGAACAATTGCGATGGAGAGACTTGGAGGGTAACATAGTGTTACCTCTAGATAGAGCCACCCCCAACATGCTCCTTCATGCCCTTGCACGAATTGGCATGTCACAATTATACACTGAGTACGTTGCATGCGATTACAACATGAGGGACTACCATCCCACAGAAGTGCAACGTCAATGTAACTTGCGATAGGAGAGTCACCACACCTCGTTGAAGGGCAAAGGACCCCGTAATGCTTCGCCTGTCATAAGAGAAATTAAGGGTGGTGAACCTATTTCAACATGTTCTCCACAAAATGATGTTCCCCCTTCTAACAATGGTGAGGAGGTGGTGTATCAGAACCTGCACTCCACAATACACAACCCTGGTTCTGATCCCCATGAACACCAAGTTTTTGATGAGGGAACACAGACACAAGATAAGGGCGAGCATTCTGATCATCATCACGATCGGGGTCAAGATCACCGAAGGGAAGGTAAGAAACATCGTCATGGCAATGGTTCCCCTTCTTCTTTTCCTTCATCGCATCATTCACCCTCTCCTTTCACATTAGGACACGGTCACAAAGAGCACAACCGTGAGGATAAGGGTAAGCAAGATGAGAACCCTCGACGAGAGAGTCGAGAGTGAGGACAAGGACATTCTAGAGAGTCAAGGCATAGAAGGGAAAGTAGGGAACTGTGTAGGCATTATAGACGCCATGAAAGAAATGACAACGAAGAGCCCCTACTAGCAACCCGGAGTATGTTGGACATTACGGAGGCTGTGAGAATACCTACAAGGCACCGGAAAGATAGCTGGATCAAGAGACTAGACATGAATGGTATCCCATGATTCGAGGGGGGATACAATGCTGATATGCAAAACCACTTATAGGCATTCCACTTTGCCTGCGCCTTGCAGAATATTGAAAACAAGTGGCAAAAGTTAAAGTTGTTCCCTAGGACACTCATAAAAGAAGCAAAAAGTTGGTACTAGTCCTTAGAACCGGAATCCATTAGATGGTGGAGTACGATGCTAGAACTCTTTAACGATAAATACCAAACGTACTCCAGAGTGTCCAACCTGTGTAAATAGATCCAAGGATGGAAACATGGTAATCATGAACCCTTGGATGCTGCCATGGGCCGATATTATGCATTGCTACATCGTTGCCTGGGCCATGGTTACGCATAACAGGATCAACTACGCCATCTTGTGGATGGGCTAAGACATGAAACCAGGAGAACCCTTGGGACATATGCCCAAGGGAGATTATCTAAACTCAGGTCCCATGAAGTTCATAGGCTGTTGGAGCAAGTAGTTAAGGAAGAAGGGGAGCTACGGAAAAGAGAAAGCACGGAAGAGTATAACCGCGATCCTTCCCTCCGAAAGAGGGGAGTAAGATTCTGTGAGGAAGAGGATGAGTCGCCACTCGAAGAGTTGGTGAATAGAAAAACCTTGCTGCTTCAAAAGTTAACAACCGAAGTGTTAGCTAAGGTAGATCAAATGTGGGACTCCTTAGATAGTAGATTCGAAACCGTTTTAAAAATTGTAGAGGAGTCTAAGGAGCGAAGTAGTGACCATGATAAGAAAAAGAGGAGAGATTCGGACCATGCACGTAACAAGGGTAAGAGAAAAATGACTATCACTGATGAGGTTGTGGATTCGGATACAAACAATGGTGGTGGATGTGAGATTTGCTAATATGATAATCCCAAAGGATGTTGCCCAATAATCTCACATCTACAAGAGTCTGGGGTGTATGCACTCAACCCAAGACTTAACAAACGGCAGGCACCCCGAAGGTTACCTTATCCCCAAGGTAACTCAAGATAGTTCCACCAACCCTTAATGTATTATCCAAGTGGAACTCGCCACAACCTATCAAGTAACACCAGCAGTGGCAATACCCATAGTCCTGGGTGATGTCATCGCCTAGGCAACAATACCCTTACCAGCAACCAGACCCATATGGCTATTACATGTAGTAGCCGGTTTCTCCAAGTGACTCTATTAGTCACATGACCCCACAACGACACTACCCAGTTTGAGAGTATTTTAAGACTCCCTCTCCTGGAAGAGACACTCCACATGCATACCATCCTCTGAATCCATCTGCATCTCTTACGCCAATAGTTCCACTACCACCTGCTCCAACGATGCAAGGGGAACTCCCCACTCAACCGCAACAACGTAATGCTATGAGAGCTATAAACCTTAAACCCACTGCTGCTTCTAAAAACCATACAAAGAGAAGGCCTTTCTTTGGAACCAACAGTCCAAACAAGCTCTCACAACCACAAGTGATTGAGTCTATGACCACTCCTCCATCATGTAAGGCTTCGGAGCTCCCTTCAAACCAACAACAGAGCTCAACGAACACGATTATGTTAACACATACCATCACAGACTGGATAAAGGTGGGCCATCTTCCCAAGAAATACTCTGACCCTGGGAGTTCCTTAATCTACCTCCAAGTTGCTGGGAATGAACCATGTAAGACTCTTCTTAACTTAGGTTCTAGAGTCAACTTAATATCACGAGAGATGTATAAAGCCTGGAACCTGCCTCCGCTAAAGAAGAGCAATATTCAACTAGAGCTAGCTGACCAGTCCATCACTATTCCCTTGGGATTAGTGGAGGACATCGTTACTACTGTGTGTGGTTGGTCATACCCAGCTAATTTCCTAGTGATAGAAGCCAACAGTAACAAAGGGGACTTCCCAATTATAATGGGGAGGGCATGGCTCAGCATCATCAATGCATGCCTAGGAATCCACGATCTTTCCTTGGAAATATCTAAGGAAAACATTTATGGAAGGATCGAGAAGAAAAACGTTTCATGCATCACATATAGTGATACAGAGGGTGATGACATACAGGAATGCTCAGCATCTCCTGCATGTAACCAGTGTGCCCAGGAAACTCAGATACAAAGGTGCTTGTATGAAGCAACCACACAACAAGAGAACACCCAATGGTTGACAACTAATCAAGAGAGCAACCCACCAATATGCATGGAACTAACTGGGGGAACGACTTGTAACCACAACGAAAGCATAGATACATTGGAGTATGAGCATCGCCAACTTCCAACCCTTAATCTAAAAATATCAATTGGGAGAAGTTGGACACTTCTAAAAAATTCAAATAAGCACTCATTATTTTGGGTCTCTCCCTGTCAATTCAGTCATGGGGGAGATGGCCACCTATGCTGATCATTTGAGGACCTCAATTTCTTTTAAAGTTTTTTGTTTTACAATTTCTTTAAATTTTTTCATTTTTGTTTTACAACATCATTTATACTTTTTCTTTTATTTGTTTGTGTATGCGTGTGTCTTATCCATTTTGTTAAGTTTGTCACCCAATAAGTGCTCTTAATAATGGTATGAACTGTTTTCTATTGGTTGCTAATGTTTGGTTTTTACCTTTAAGTTATGATGTTGATACTAAGGTATGGTGCTTTTGATATAGCAGGCAATGAGTCCACATCATCCATGCATCCATAAATCTCTATGGTCTCTCTCAGCTTGGAACTGTATAGTCACCTTTCTCAATAATAAGAACTATCAACAAATTGGTGACTGGGTATTTCTCAAACTAAGGAAGGACTCAAGGATTGAAAAGGGTGTGATTTCAAGGGGATTTGATGCATTTGTGCTAGCCATTCTCTTGGGTGATTGGATGTTTGCTTCTTGAGTTTTCTTACCATTTCGATGTTACCCAATTATTGGGAAGCTGAGTGAATAAAAATAAAAATAATAAGTCTTTGCATGGTGTGGTTCTAACAACAAAAATAAAAATAAAAATAAAAACAAACAATGAGGATTCAAAGCACACCCCTTAGACGAAATAATCATCTGGGCTACAAGCACTGGTTATGGAACTAAAAACATGTTCCCTCTAACCAAGGCCCTTCCTCACTTCCTACTTTTTCCTTCCTTGTTTCGTCGAAATGGTAGTGGCTCTTTGGTGGAGGCATTCATGTTACTTCAAGTGGATGGATGGGCCAAATGTATTAATGTGAAGTCACTGAATGTGGTTTGTTTGAGGCCAGATTTGGAATAAGATCTATCAAGTCACATTAATCATTAAATACATAAGGGGTTCCATTCCATTCTCTTGTTTCCACCCTTCTTTCTCCATTTATCACCTCATTGCCAGTTGTATCAATAGTGTATATTTTGGTTGATGCATTGTTTTCTTTTTGGTAAATTCTTGTGGTTAAGAATTCAACTCTTATTTCCAAATGACATTCCTAGATCCTACGGACTCTTTGAATGTGGGTTTGTCAGGGCATTAAGGGCATGAGCCTGCTTTGGGGAGGACCCATTGGCATTCCTATTCGGTGCACCAGTTACATTCTTTCCCTTAACATTTTTGCAATCACCTTTTATTTTGTTCATTTCCATCCTTGACATCCCTTTCATTAGCATTATAGTTGTTTCTTTTTCTCCATCTTTCTTGTTCCTTTTCTTTTTCTCCATTCTCTCGCTATCGGAGGTTTGCTCTCAGTCATGGGGATCTTGGTCCAATTTTTTCAATTTTTTTCCAAACCCCTACACCTCGGGTAGGCACCAATAGTGTATCTCCAGATCTGTATCAGCCATATCACAACTTAGCCAATGGACCTTACATCGACGCAAGGTATCAATTGCATTATGATTCATTTACCTTTGCTAATATAAGACTGTGTTGTATGTGCAAATGATAATCATACAACAATGGATTGGACCTGGAGGGAACACTTTGAATGGATCAGTGCTGAAGCAACTATGCAAGGAGCAAGATCGATGGCACACTTATGGATGGACAACGAAAGGTGCAATCTTGGTGTTGGCAGCAACAAACTTCTTCTTTCTTCTCTCTTCTCTCTTAGCTGCCAAATAAGGCCTGATGTCAAATGTGTAAAGTGTTCACTCTTGTTGTCATGAACACCAGTTTTGTCATGTTCTGTATTGATGATCCATTCACATGTCATCCCATTCACCATTAGTTCCATTCAAGTCAATAATCCCATACCTTCCCAATATTTTGTAAGGAACTTGAGGACGAGTTTTTATTCAGTCATGGGGGTATGATGGGATGCGGTATCGCATGGGTCGAAATATCGCGTATGCAATATCGTGTCCTTCCCTGCGATATCACGTACGCGATATTGCAGCCTGTTGCTAGTTCTATAAATAAGAGGCAGCTCTCCCTTATTTCTCCATCTAGATCTAGACCTTAGCCAAACTCTTGTCATTTTTCCATTCCAGAGTTAGAATAATTTCCATGTGCCTGCAGTAGAAGTCCCAAAGTAAACGGATCTTTATTCGAGCAATTCTGTACCTGAGCACACAATTGTGTATAGTAATAAAGATGAAATTTTGGATAAACCTTGCAATGCATGGACTAAGCTAAATAGGACTTTAATTATTATTAATTGTTTAAATGCTTTCTTAAGGACTTAACCTCTCTCAATCCTCAACTCTCATAGTTAAGTACATTCAGTACGACTGCTTCGAGCATGTGCATTACGCTTGGTAATCGCAGTAACGAATAGCATTTGGTAATCCCAATAGTGTTGCATTGGTTTAGGGTGTGAAACGGCAAGTGGGAATGGATACAAATGCTAGGATAATTAAAGCTTAGTTAGTAAAAGTTAGTTATTTAGTCTCTTCACCCTTCCCCTCATAGCATAAGCAATAAAAACATAAAAGATATAAAAATCACATGCCTTAAGCTTACTTAACCATACAATTGTGGCAAATATAAGTAAGCTTGGGAGGACAACGATTGATTAACTTAGTTGTTCCATAAGGCGTGTAGGTACTTAGTCTACGCAGTTTGACCAGATCGCATGTGTAACGCTTGTATTCGTATGGTTGAGTGTAGGGGTACCTTGCCACTCATCAATACTTGTTAATCATCTCGAGCCAACATCTAAGAGATTGAGCCAAAAATGGAGATTTTGCTGGATTGGATAGAAGCTAGCTATATCTAGATCTATAACCAACTAGATCTACACTATCAACCAAGACCTATAATAACCCATATCTCCAAATCTCACTTCAAATCTTATTTATATCCCATTATTCATATGTTGTTTTACGTAGGATTTGAAGCCTATCAAGGAAAATAAAGCCTGGCGCAAACCCTTTGCTACAACATTATTAATTCTTGCTAGGGTAATTTTTTTTTATTCCCTTGAGTTTTGGTTTTATGTTTAGTGCAAGTTCACCTGACCAATTCTATTTGTTCAGTAATAGTTTGTTGATTTGCCTAAACTCTTAAATCTAAATATTTTAAAATTATTTTCTATAATTTGGCTAATCTCTAAGATCTTTTTTTATGCATAGGATGTTAGTTAATGTTTTGAAAAATTTTGACCACATCTTGACTAGTTTTTGTCATGTTTTTCTTTTTCCCCTAATTCTACTAATAATTTAGCTATAGAACTAGGGTTTCAGACCGTTTTTCATGTTTTGATACCCAAGATGACTTTGGGTGATGTCGACCCAAAAGCAAAGTTAGTTTACACATTAGCATAGATAACAAGGCATCTTTGCAGTTCATCTAGAAAATGTTAGGACAAATATTTTTTTATTATTTTTGTATTTGTCTTACAAAATGAAGAAACTTTGAAAAGTGATCTATCACCTTTGGGTAATGGAAAATTGAGAAAATGACCAAAATGATATTTTTAGGACTACTAAAATGCCTTAAAACTAGAATCGACAAATGCTAAAGTTTTAATAGTTGTAAGAGCCTGTAATGGCCCTAAGATGCTTATATCTCCATTTGGCAATATTTTAATATTTTTGTACACATTCATTTAAACTTATATTTTGGGTTTGAACCCCATATGACATGTCAAAACTTTTAGTTTTGAAACATTCCTTGACCTTTGGGCTTAAATCTTCTAGTTTGGACCTTTAGCATTTTGGAAAATCTATTTACCCCTCTTTGGTTGACATAATGTGAAATTTAGGCTTACTAGTCATGTAGCAAACATATGAATTTTAGATTCATCAAATATGTGCTTAACGTAAGATTCAAGATTACTAGTCATTTAGCAAACACATGAATTTTAGGTTCATCAATTGTGTGCTTAATGTGAGATTTAGGCTCACTAGTTATTTAGTAAACATATGAATTTTAGATTCATAAACTATGTACTTAATGTGGGCTGAAAAATCCTTTGGTTTGGAATAGTTGGCTTTTTTGGACATTGAAGTTTGTTTCCCCACCACCCAATGATTTTTTTGTTGGATCTATTATTTGTTTATTTGGTATTAAGTTCAATTTGGCCAATTTGAAAAAAGGTGGGGTTTAACTTACCAATTTGATAATATGTGCAATTTAAACTCACCAATATGTGGGTTTTAGACTCACCAAACATTTAATCATATGTGGGTTATAGACTCACCAATTTGATAATATGTAGATTCCAAACTCACCAGTCATTTGATAATATGCAGGTTTTAGACTCATCAATCTATTTGTCTATTGGATGGATTAATGGATGGTGGTAGATTATCATTTTATTGATTGGTTATCTATCCACATTTCTATTTATTTAATGCATTGGTTTGGCTTTTGTATTTATTTGCTAAATTTTGGTTGTAACTAGTCCATGTGCATAATAGTCTAGCTACCTAATGCCCCCACCCAAATCTATAAGAGAGTATATGTTAGTTTTGTTTATCCTGCTTGATGAGTGGCAAGGTACCCCTATGCTCAACCATATAAAGAACAACAGTTCATGCATGATTTGGCCGAATTTCGTGGATGACAATTCACTATCTTCCCACTTGGACTAGTGGTAACTTTGTCATGTATGATTTAGTCCAAAGTGAGGCATATGATGTTTATTATTTTATGTTTTATAAATTTGAACGCCTACAATAAGAATGAAAGGTAAAGTAATTAAAGATCTAATTCATCTACTTCCTAGCTAGCCTAACACAAGTACCGGTCCCACTTTCCTCGACACATCCTTAACACATATAGCACTATTGGGCTACCAAACGTTAAGCATTGTTGGGTTACCAAGCACTGTATGTAAGCTCGAAGTGGTCGTTCTTGTGTTCATTAACAACTAGAAATTAATTGCTTAATTGAAATGCATTAAAGTAAAGTGCATGAAACTAAGGTGCATTAAACGAAACATTAATCTATTCTCAGTGCTGCAAGGATTGTCAAAAGAGTTTGTTTTTATTCCTGTCATACTATTTTGCTCAAGTACATTAGGATTTGAACAAAGATTCGTACCCATTTAGACTCATGCTACAGGCACTCAGAAAATACTCTAACTCTAGATAAAACAAACTGCAAGAGCTTCGCTACTCTGACTAAAAACTGATATGAAAGAAAGTAATTTAAAATCATTAGCCCAAGTGCTATATTTATAGGTTGACGTATACCTCGTGACATTAGATATCCAACATCGCAGCTGGGCTCCGACATCGGATACCCGACGTTAGGTACCTGACATCGAAGCATAGGAAAAAACATGATTCATCACTACTTAACCTTTAAACTAATTTTCTTCATTTTGTGTGATTTTTAGGTGAATATTTTAGTTTATACAAGGAGGATGTAGAGGAAGGTTGATGAGCAGTGGTGTATCCAACACCCAACCATACGAGATATGAGTGTTCATGCACAATCCCATTCGAACTCCATAGATAAGGTAATGTGCTTATACTAGTAATTAGTTAGCATTCATGATGATTGTCTTCACATGTGAGTTAGTAAAATTAGTGCATGTGGTTTACTCACAGTGAGGTATATGATATTGATGTTGTTTTGGCCATTAAGCTCCTAGTAAAAAGGGTTTGTAAATCTAAGTGATAGTAAAAAAAATCTAAACTAGCCTATGTGATGAGTAGTTGGTCCTAATATTTCGGTCACACATTGGACTTCATGCAACTACTACTGGGATTACCAAGTACTACATTTCAGGGCATACCAAGTGATAGTACTACTAGGTTACCAAGTAGTTACACTTATGTATTTGAGATTATTCATACTCATTCTGCTTAATGACATTAAAAGTAAATTGCAAGTAATCGTAAACATTAACTATGAAAATAGTAAATAGTAACAAAAATAAAACTAAGTGTTGTTGTGATGATGTAGAGTAATCTCAATCTTTATTGCTAGTTATGCAATGCATCCAAGCACATCACACTCGAATAAAGATTCTGTTCAGTTACAAAACATCACACTATGGGCACACACTGCTAAGTACTAAATTTAAGAAAATAAACTGAAAGAGTTCTATTCCTAAGCTATCAAATCTACTATGGATTCATGCACCCAAGTGTTGGTTATATAGGCTAGCATGCACCTGGCGATATCGTTTATATGATAACATATCTACAACATCGTAGATACGATATCATAACTATGATATCATTGACTTAAAATATTTGGATTTATCATACCCACATAATTAACTAAAAACTCAGCCTTGAGTTAAAACAAAATGAGAATGGAGTTCCTTACAAAATTGGAAGGTATGTTTGTATGACACTAAATTTTATATACATGAATCTCTAGTGCCACAGTGGATTTTACAAAAATAAACACATGACATGACAATTTTGACAGAGAATGAAAAACAAAATCTAGCAAGGTTGAGTGTAGCCTTATGTTGATCTAGACAGAGGTGGCTCTTCCATAGGTTTCTTCCCCTTGTCATCAGGCTTCTTAAATTGGTACTTGTTTAGGAGCACCTGCAACTTTTCTTCTTCTATCCTTGAATCATGCATCATCCATGCTGATGAGCCAATGTTGGATGGATTTGGCACATTCTACAAACATGTTAGTTGCAGAAACATTTGATTGGCTTTAACATACCATGCCACAAATTGTTGTTGCTCTTCTTTAAAATATTTGGCCTTTTCTCTAAGCTCATGATAGTTTATTAATTTTTTGGCTAGATTTTTTGCTGAATCTTTTTATCCCTGGTAGCTAGCCTTAACTACGTCTAGTTCTAAGTTTGCTACTTAAAGTTTTTGTAGAGCATCTTTTCTATTTGCAAACTCCTTCTCATAGAAAGCATAAGTAGCTACTATTTGTTATTCTAATTCATTTCTGGGCCTGCTTGCTATTAACATGGCTAGGTTAGCATAGTGGAGGTTTGTTAATGTCATGTATTCTTTAAGTCTTCCTCTCTATAGGTCTTTATTTTTCACTTCCACTTGATAGGTTTAGGCCATGTTGTCCAAGATGAGTTGCCAATCAAGATTTTTTGCTGTAATTGAATTAATTTTAACCTTTTTTCATTTAGATCTCTTTCTCATTTATCTACTTATACATGTCCACTAGGTCTCGAAAGTATTCTTTGAGCCTTTCATGTTTCTTAGTCTTATTTTTCCATGTGCTAATTTTGATAGTTGATTTTTGTTGGATGGCATGTACCTCCTTCATAGAGAGGGTTCTATTTTCTCTTGCGAGGTGGCTCATATCATGGTTAACCCTCATCAGCTACTCTCTCAATTGATCGATGCTTTCTTCTTGAGTGTTTTTCTACTTCTCTACTATGATCAACTTCATGTTGTTTGCAACGAGTTGTTTGTTTTTTTCTTATAAGGTAAAAAGTGCTTTGGCATGGGCATATGATTCGGCTTTAGCTACTCAAGCTTTCCATACTATCTTTTCTCTCTCATATGTTATATCTTTATTGTTCCTTATGAGGAAATTGATCTTCTCAGGTTTGAATTGTGCTATCTGGTTTGGTGCTATAAACTAAGTTGGATCTTTCCTTGCTACTCTTAGGGCTACAAGATCTTCTTGTAATCAGTGAAGCACATTCTCAACATGTTCTACCCTAGTTTCAGCCACGATTAATTTTCCTTTGGTGGATATCAGTTCAGACTGTGTTGCAATGATATCACTAAGAATATCAAATAGATTTGTCATAACTTGTCCTATTTGCAATAGTCTATCCAACATATCTTCATGTTTTGTAGGAGCCATAGAGGTACCATCTATCATTTGAGCATCTTTGGCTCCAAAAATATCAATTGGTGGCACAACAAGTACATTAAAAGATTCTTTAATGTGATCTATGATCACTTCTATGGCTTCCGCTGCATCATGATGCTGTATGACCACAACTGTGGCTTCTTCTCTAGATTCAAGCACCACTTGGAATGATGCAAAATTCTCGGAAATCTATTATGACTAATGAGCCTCTTCTCATGATTGCAACAATATGTATCCATTGGCAGGATTTTTTGAGATGGTTTTTTTTACTACATAAAAAATTACTTTGAATAAATTGTCCTCTTCCCTACTTCCCTAACTATTAGTTTATGAAATTTGCTACAAATGACTAATTGAAGGTTTGTAATCTTGCAACGGTGGTGGTGGAACTTGTGGTTGCTATTACTAGTGTCCTGTGGATTAGGTAGTCTACTTAGTGCCTAGTTATTTTTCTAATTAGTCCTTTTTGGGAGTATTCTGCACCTTCCTCAATGCATCGTTTGCATACCCTTGGATACCAACTCATTTACATAACTTATGGATAAAGCAAGGGAATGGAAGTGTTAACTTCCCTACCTTCTTTTCTTAGAACCGCCTTTGAAATTCTGTGAAGTAGAGGTGAATGGTGTTTGCATTAAATTTTTCCATTAATAGTGTACTCCCTGTGTTTGCATATGTAGAGATTCTATTCAATCTTTTGGTAGGAAACAAGTGATAAGTATCAATTTTGAAATAAATCTTTTCTCCTATAGTTAATTCATTATATTCTTTATCTTCCTTACCATACGCTCTGATGAGTGGCGAGGTACCCCTACACTCAACCATACAAAACGAGCGTAGCATGTGTGATCCAGTCGAACTCCATAGACTAAATGCCTAAACGCCGCAAGGAACACTTGGGGTTAATTAAACGTTGTTTTCCCAGACTTACTTGTTGTTGTCACGGTGTATGGTTAAGTAAGTCTGACGTATATGATTTTTTTTGGTCTATTCTGGTTTATCTCCTATGCTAAGGGGTGAAGGCTTGAGAGACTAAAACTAACTCTAACTACAGCGCTAAGTCCTAGCATCAGCATCCGTTCCCACTTGCTGTACACACCCTAAACTGTGCAACTGTGGCTACCAAATGCTAATCGTTACTGGGATTACCACACGTAATGCACGTGCT